>JAHMML010000057.1:745991-762652 GCA_020341155.1 Eciton burchellii | reverse complement strand
CGTCGTCGTCGTCGTCGTCGTCGTCGTCGTCGTCGTCGTCGTCGTCGTCGTCGTCGTCGCCGTCGTCGTCGCCGTCATCGTCGTCGTCGCCGCTGCCGCCACCGCCGCCGCCGCCGTACTGCGCGCGTCTTTCGTAGCTCTTCTGTGCGTCCGCTCCTCCTCGCGTAAATGCGGAACACCCGCGAAACGCGAGCGTGCGGATACCGGTTGACTGTGCCGCGGCGGTAAAATAGTGTTCGCGTGTGACGCCCGTCGTCGTCGTCGTCGTCTTCGTCGTCGGGCGTCATCGTGGCCTACCTCTCGTCTCTCGTGCCCTGAATAACGGTGCCGTTAACTAGAGGATATAACGTGTTGTATATCTGTGACATCGTCGGTGATTGGTTTTTCATTGGTGCATACGCAAGTAGCGTACGAGTGTATAGAAGAAAGGGAGAGAAAGGCAAGAGGACGTCCCGCGGCGTCGCATTGTATATTATCGGATGTGACAGCAACGTGTGCGGTAGGAAACACCGGTTGCGGAAACATTTTCCTGCAGCTCTCGCGATTGCCTTTGGATCTCCGCGACATCCGCGATATCCGCTCCGACACGCAGCGAGGAGCAACGTTTCATCATTGCCGCCGTTCGGAATCGGAAGACGAGACCTGGCGTCACACATGCCACAGTATCATCACGTGCTCCGGCGAGCACTCGCGTGATATGCGGGATCGACGGCAGGTGCTCTGAGAGAGCCGCGAGTGCCGACTGGAGAGTGCCGTGTTAACGCGACGACGATGAGGAAGCACGTGTACCCGGCCGCAGCCGTCGCAACGGTTCTAGCCGAGCAAGTGACAGCCGTCGCCAAGCTGTGCTGACGCACAGTATCGGTGATCATACGTCTTCTGGGCACATCGGCAGCTCCCGTCGTGAGCGCCATTCTTCGGAAGGGAACCAGCGAGACGAAACGGACGGCCAAGTCGGTCCTCGAGTTTTTATCTCTGATTCTGAAGAATCAGAACAGCAGCAACAGCAACAGCAACAGCAACAGCAACAGCAACAGCAGTAGCAACAGCAGCGACAGTAGCAACAGCGTCGTTGTCATCGTGTCGAGCCGAGCAGAGTGCGAGTGCCGGTGCACGCGAGTGACGTACGCGATACCCGTCAACGATTGTCTGGAAAACAGGAGGAGAAGGAGGAGGAGGAGGAGGAGGTAGAGGAGGGCCCGGCTCTCTCGCAGCTTGCCGTCGGCCGTCGACGGTGTACCGGAGGAGTCCGGACGAGTCGACGTCGTCTGTGCGGGAAGCAGCGCATCGCAGCGAGAGTGTCGTAGCTGAAGCGCGCTTACGCGCTATAGTGTCGGGGAGTGGTGAGAGGTGAAGTGTGAGAGGCTAGCTTGCTTACGTTGTGGGAAAATACAGCCGCTACGGTGGCTCAGCACGCAGAGTTCCCCGGCGCGGCCAGGGCGTTCATGGCGCAGCCAAGGGTAGGTTCCAACGCTTGTACTCGCATGCCCGAATTCCCGTCCCGGAAGCCAGCGCTGAACGTGCTGCGCGCGTGCCGAGAGAGGCGACAGCCTCGTGGTCAGCCTCGAACAAACATCGTGACGCGGAGTGAAACGGAAACGCGCGCGAGCGCGCGAGTGCGCCGCCGAAAGTGTGCCCGGGAGAGTCCATAAATTCCGCCAGAGTCGAATCGTAAAATCTCATTGTTGTCCGTAGAGCGGCGAGGGGCGCTTCTAAAGATGCCAACAGACAGATATAATGGGGAAAAGTGTTTCCGTATATATTATACATATATATATATATATATGTACGTATATATATCCATCATATATCATCTCAGCTCTCACGTGCAATTGACGAAACTTGCATCCCTGCAGCGGATGACGCTGTGCGCCGTCCTTCCTTCCTTGGACGATCGATTCGCGCCACGAATTTAAACGCGCCCGCAATTTCCCCCAGCTGCGCCGGATTCGAATTGCATATCCTCTCTCTCGCTCTCTCTCTCTCTCTCTCTCTCTCTCTCTCTCTCTCTCTCTCTCTCTCTCTCTCTCTCTCTCTCTCTCTGTCTGTCTGTCTGTCTATCTCTCGCGCGGGCGTAAGGGAATTGACGTGTCGGCGGTCCGGGCGCTTTGTAACGCCGCTTACAACGCGCCGTGGCGGCCGATGGAAGACGGGACGACAGCGGCACAAAGGGCCGCTCGCGGCCTCGCCGGCGGCGTGCTTCTTACTCGCGCGCGAAATTCGGAGAGCGATTCGCGCGCGGCCGCGTCACCGGTATCGCTTCGCGGCTGCGGCGGCGGCTGAAATCCGCCGGGCGAGTCTCCCCGCCGGCCGGAGCCCCCTTTCGCGGTGTGTTTGCGCACCGCGATTACCACGCGTCGCAATCGGACGACTTTGACCGCGCGCGCGGCGTAATTGCGACTGATAATCGTAACGCAACACCCGCGAGTAAATTTCCTCTGGCCTCGATCGCGAGCGACGCCTCTCCTCGCTTCCGAGCGGTGAACGCCGCGCCTAGTCCGGAGGATCCATTCGAATCCGATGAATTCCTCGCTTCCGTTTCACGTTTCATCCCTTGTCGAGATGTCGCGGGTCAAACGGGAAAGTGTCGCATCGCGTTTCGGAAGAGGAGAGCGCGGCCTTGGAGCGCGGCGGCGAGCCGTAACTTGACAGTCCGTTGTCGTCAACGATACGAGACTCGGAAAGTCGCGCGCTCTGACCTGTCGGAAGTTGCCGTTCCGTCGGCGCATCCGCGCCCGATAAACACCAACGAGCGATCGCCCATGTAAATTATATTGATTCGTCGCCTGAGCGACGATTATCTGCTTTACTTTCCCGCTTGACTCGCTCGCCACGCGAATTCTACCTCTGACAATCACGCGTAAAGGACAAGGGAGAACTCGAGCTGATGGGAACTCGCGAATCCCCGGAAGATCCTCTGCCCAAATCTGCACGTTTACATTACTCCGCGATATTACCTCGATGCTCCAACATGAACCGCGTCTCGTCCTCGTCGTCGCCGCACTCGCGAGTTGGACTGCTCCGAGAGTTGGCTCGTTCCGCTCTTGAAGCCGGCTATCGCCGACGGATAACGGAGTCGCGCAAAGTGCCAGGTCGCCGCGGCGGTTCGTCAAAGTTCCGCGCGGAACTCGCGAGCGGGCGGCCGAGTACTCGCGTTGTTCCGAGTACTGGAAGCCGGATCCGACAGGCCGCGACGCCGAGCGAGGCCCGTTTCAGGGAATTGATCAGGCACTCCTCGCGCCTTGTCGCTTGCGGTTTCCCGTTCACGCGACGGATGAACGCGCCCAACTCCTCGCGGGGCTTCTCGTTACGACCTGTCGGACATCCGCGGCTTTTGACAGGCCTTTGCGCTTCCCTCGCGCGGAATCTGCAAATCTCCTGCCTGCGTCCGAGTTGACTTGAATCATTTCGATCCGCGCGACTGTTGCGAGTTATCGCTCTTTGTACTCGTTGATTGTATATTGGCGAGTTCCGGCTGAGAATTCCATTCCGAGTCGAAGCGCAGATGCTCGGGATCCGCTTTCATAAATCGCGGCCGATCAAATTGCGGGCTGTAGGTCGCACCACGCATCAGAGACGTTATCATCGTTGCACCTGTATCGTCGATCGAGCTCGTAGCCGTCGGATAGATGAGATTCCTTTCTCTATCCGCTTTCGTAGCTCGTTCTTGCTCTTGAATAGTCATCATACGCATAGATGAGCAATCGCAGACGGGATAACGTGCGAATGACGAAAATAAGTCCTGCGATCGTGATTATCCGCGATATAAAGTGTAAACAACTAGACGCTATCCTCGTTGCGCTCGAAAGGCGCGTCGCCTCCGGATCGATGCGCGAAACGTTCGCGCGATTACGGCGCGAAACGCTCGAAAGTCTCTGGGAAAAAGGTTTCTTTCTCTCTCCTCTCCGGGAAGAGAGATAGAGAGAGAGAGAGAGAGATCCGTCCTTCCCTCGACTCGTTTGGCCGATGCAAAATCGGCTCGCTCGGTTATACGAATCAATATTACAGGCGCAATGCATTATTTACGCCGTCCTATGCAAATGCGCGATACCGGCCGGACTTGCTTCGATTCGAGGAGAGAAGACAGACAGACAGAGAGAGAGAGAGAGAGAGAGAGAGAGAGAGAGAGAGAGAGAGAGAGAGGGGGAGGATCAAGTTCGACCACATTGACACTTCTCGATCGTCCAATAGGCGACATTAAGCGGCCCCGTATTGATCCCGATAATCGCCCGCTCGGCGCGAAAGCAACGCTCGTCTCGCGCGTGTGACCGCGCGATGTACGGCGGCTTGCAATCAAAAGTGTGACGAAAACAATGGGATATATTCCGGCATCTCTCTCTCTCTCTCTCTCTCTCTCTCTCTCGGCAACTTCTGATGTCATCTTTGAAATCTCGTCGCGCTCGGTCCTTTTCTTTCGCGCGCCGCGCCAAGTCCGCTTTCCGAGATTGCGAGCGGAGATTTGGCTTTCGCTGCCGTGCTCGCTTACGACGAATCGTTACACGAATAATCACGGTATAATCATCATCGTCAATCGCGTGATGTAAAGTCGAGCGTAATGAGTATCGGTGATTGCGCGCGAATGACACGCGCGCGCGCGTTTCAAATGTGCGTGCGTGGCTCGGCGAGGACTCTTTGGCGTGCACCGGCGCGATGAGTCTCCCCCTGAAGAGGGAACAAGCGGAGAAAGCGGCGTCCTCGCGGCAAAGCTCGATCTTTGACAGGCGCACTTTTCTCGGCGACCTGACGGCCCGCCGGAGATTGCAAAAGACACTGTCGAAACATGATCGATACTTTCTCCGAGGCACGGCGATGCGCGCGAGCCTTGAAGAGTGGACGGCGGTTTCCTCGTCGACGAGTATTCGAGTACTCTTGAAATCTCCATCAGCGTTATCGGGACTCGCGATAGGATCTATTTGTCCGATTATCCCTGATTCCCAGTTTCAATTTTCTTCGCTTCGCAGTGCGCGTGCAGCTACACTCGCGCATCGATTCGATCTTACTTCTCATTTGTCCGAAAACGCGAAGCGACGAATGAACGACGAACCGAACCGCCGCGAATCTCGAAACTCCATCCTTGGATGGTTTCTACTTGTCGATTTGTCGATTCCCACGCGTGCGCGCGCGCGCGTCGCAATCTCGTCCCCAATCCCGCCGACGAATCCCGTCCCGTTAATTCGAGCGAGCCGGGCGCGCGTCCGCTCCTCGCGCGGAAAGCCGGCGCGTGACGCGGCGCGTCCGATTAAATATTCCGGCCGTGAACGGCGGCTGTGGCGGCGATTTTTCGTGGTCCGTCGGCGCTGCAGCGCCGCCGCCGCCGAATGAGCCGTGATTATGTATTTATGGGTATCCATCAATCACTTTCGCTCTCCTCGATTGCCGCGGATATATCGGCCTTTAGCCCAGCGGATTAAAGTCGTATCGATTTCTCGTAGTTCTCTATTGCGCGCCGCCTCTTTTCCTTTTCCGCCTGGACAGTCGTTAGGCATATTCACGGGCGAGATAAATGGGCCTAACCCGCGATTTAAACCCGTGTCGTCGGCCGCGCGATGTAACTCGATTCTCGATTCTCGATTCTCGATCCAGACTCGGGGAACGATGGTACTCGCCGGCGAGTACAATTGAGTAGCCGACGACTCGAAAACGCGCGGGGAACTCGCGAGCGAGCAGTCGCGAGTTGACGCGCTCTACGCGAGTGACGTGGAAATGACGACGCGAAGACGATGTTTAATGTAGTCGCCGTTGAGTGGAGAACGTTTTGTCGGAATGTCCCTCTCGTAGCGTGACTGCGGCTGTTGGCGCGATCGGTATCGCGCCGGATTTTCTATTTTAATGTAACGAGAGGAGCCGCGCTAGAGACGCGAGAGCTGTCTTACGCGGGCTTTATCTCATGTTCCATGAAGCACTCGAAGATAATTGAATTTCCAGGCAACTAATTACCACTTGTGCGCGCTAATTATACTTTACATCTCGCGTAATCGCGTAATCGCGCGCACTGCTCAGGGGGAGCAGGTTGAACGCTCCGAGATCGGACACGGAATGGAAAGCATTCGCGTCGCGTTGATGTCGCGTTGATGTCGCGAGAAGGTCGAACGCGACCTCTCCCGAAGCGAGAGAGAGAGAGAGAGAGAGAGAGAGAGCGTCCTTCCTCGGCTCTGGATCTCGACGCGCTGGATATCGCTCGGACCTTTACCATAAATTGCAAATCCGCGCGCGTTTAACAACGATCAATCCGCCTCGATTATTCGAGCATTCGCTGCCGGTGTCGGCGCTGCCTGCCTCATCATCCCTCTGCCCACCCCCACCCCCGTCCCGATGAACGGGTTTTATTTTCATTTGCCGATACTAAATGTCAAATGAAAACATCCGCGCGGGAGATTCGTTTCGGGAGATGAAACATTACGGCTGACGTGGAGGGCTCGCGAAACGCTCGCGGCGTCGCGGGGGGTAGGGGGGTAGGGGGGGCCGTCTTGGCTTTTCCGCTACCGCGGAAAACTCACATGGAAGCCCGCGGCATCGTCGGGGAGGAAACGCGAATCAGGCGCGAATCAGACGCGAGAGGCTGAGACGAACGGCGCACTTGGCGCGGAAAGTTATCCGAATCCACGAGCGTGGACGAGGTACGCGCGCGTTTCGTTCCTCCCCCCCCCCCCTGGAAAATGTCTCCCCCCGGCGGCTGGCGTGCCTCCCCGCATCTCCCACGTGAGAGAGATTAATGGCGGGCCCGGGACGCCACCGATGTTTCTCCGCGGGCACGATTGCACGATTTTCCAATCGATCTCGACGCCCCCCCCCCCCCCCCCCCCCCCCCGCCCCACCCGCGGCTCCTGACTACCCTCCCAGGGCTCCCCCCCCCCCCCCCCCCCCCCCCCCCCCCCCCCCCCCCGCCGCGGCCGGAAACGACGAACGCGCGGTGTTTTGTTGCCGCCGCTTACGTCATCGGCGCGCGAAATTCACCGAATCGCGGGCCGCGAATTCCGCCGGCGATCCGCGCGCGACGCGCGCTTTCGACCGACAATAATCGCCTACGGTATAATCGCGATACCGTGTTCCGTCCACGCCCCCGCCGGGGTAATTGTCTGTGCATCTTCTCGCAATTTGCAGCGCGCGACGCTCGCCTTGACCCATCTACTCGCTACATACAAGCCTCGCCTTCGCCTCAAGTTCGCTTGAGCTCTGCCAMMCYYCCCCCGCCCCCSCCCCCGCCGGCGTCAGGGCCTGCGCGTCTCGCATTAATCCGCCGATCGACAGGTCCGTGGACGGCAGGTCCCTAGAACGAGAGGGGCCAGCGGCCAGCCCGTTTCAGTTTTCGTGTCCGCGAGCGCGACATAATTCGCCACTTGAAGCAGCCCCATGAATTTTCATGAATCCGTGACGGAGCGGTTTACCTTTAGAGCGGACTGATAGCGCGCGCGCGCGCGCGCGCGCGAAGGATTGATCCGATGAAATTCGCTCCGCCCGACTAGAGAGAGAGAGAGAGAGAGAGAGAGAGRGRGGGKGGGGKGGGGGGAGAAGGGAAACGGAAATAAGGTAGGAGAGACAGGGTGGGGTGACGGGTGAGCGAAAGTCTCCGGAAATGTGTGTTTCAATCGCTCATCGCGCTTCGGTGACATCGTGCTGCGGATGACATCGTCACGCGGGACGTCACGCTGCGGGACGTACGTCTCCTCCGACGTTTCGCTTGCAAATTAGCGCAGGTCCGCAGCGTAGCGATTGTGTCGCCGCGGCATTGTCGCGAGTCTCGTCGAATCCCATGATCGCGGCAGCCGCGAGCCTCCGCGAGTGATCGCGTCCTCGGAAATCCCGCTCTCTCCTTGTCGTCTCTTTTTCTCTTTTCTCTTCGCTAAGCTCCCTTCAAGATATTCCGCATGGTCGCTGAGTGATATCTTCATAGCGGCGTGACGGTGAATTATTGTCCGCGGCCTTTTTCAGTCCTCGTCGCGGACGGGTTCGCATTCTGGACGCGACATGTTCGCGCGCTGCCAGACAAGGCCTTTACTCGTTCCTCTTGACGCGCGCGTGGCTCGCGGATCATTTCCGCGAGTCTTCCTTCGCCAAGGAATATATATATTGGTGAGACGCCGATGTCATCGGGAGCGGATGCAGCGTCGCGCCGGATACGGAAAGGATATCGCGGCGGAGTATCGGCGCGTATTAATTCAGCGCGCCGTTTCGTTTCGGGCTCCGCGCTCCGCGGCGCTTTATCGGCGCGTTTCCGCGATACGGAAACGCCGCGGCGCACGTCGGCGCTGGAAAGGTCGAATTTTAATCGGCGCGCAGTCGCTACGGTATTCCGTCGCGAGGCGGGATCATTCGAGCGACTTTAACGCGCGTGTCGGATTAATTCGGGCCCGCGATAGCGGGCTCGATTCGATTCGCGTCGCATAATTTTCGCGATTCGGCCGCGATCGTGACGTGTTTGGTACGCGCGCGTAAATCAAATTAAGCGGCAGATCGCAGCCCCCGCGCCGTAAACATCGCAGGCCCCGCGATATCCCTCCCTCCCTCTCTCCCACCCTCGAACGTCCACGTGCAGTAATCATCGTAATCGCGGCCTTTCGGATTACCTCGGATTACGCGTCTCTCTCTCTCTCTCTCTCTCTCTCTCTCTCTCTCTCTCTCTCTCGCTTCCTCTGTGTACGACTGTGTGGAAGAAATGAATCGCATTAGCGGAGGGAAGGGGAGGAGGGGGGGGGGGAGGAGGCGGAGGAGGGAGGCAGGGGACCGCCTTCGGCGTGTATGGCGCTTCTTTACTTTGTAACAGTCACGATCGCGATCCTCCCTCGGATTACGTCGCATTCCTCGCGGCGGCCGCTTGTTTTTGTTTCCGCGACGGAACTGCGCGGCATTCCGCGGCCGACGCTAGAATTAAGCAATTAGCGATAATAATCGGCTTTGAGCTTTCGTTTCCGCGCGCAGGCCGCCGTGACAAGCAGCAACCCGCAAGCAAGCAAGCGCGGGCAGCTCCCGCGGCGAGGAGGGGGCCGGCGGGCGGAGGAGCGGAGAAAATCGTTACTTCCGTCGGCGATCGGCCGACCGAACGATCGATCGCGATCGATCGCGAGCGACGAGTATCGGGACTCGCCCCATTTGTCAAGTCTGCCCGCGCTTTGTCGCTTTGCGCGGCCCGCACGAATTCGTCCGGCAATTAGCGCGTTTGCCTTCGGTTCTGCATCGACTCCGGCAGCGGGGCGGGGRGGGGGATRGGGGGGGGAGGGGAACTTTATTGCTGGAAATCGCGCGGCACCTTGCCGCATTTTCTTTTCTCTCTCTCTCTCTCTCTCTCTCTCTTTCTTTCTTTTTCTCTCGTTCCTTTTTCCCCCCGTTTTTTCCTCTGCGGTAGCCTGCGCGGAAGGTCGCGCGCGGTTAGGCGTAATTGAATAACGCGGTTATTTATTACCGGCGGTTTACGTGCTACGTAATTAATTGTCTCTCTCTCCCGCGGCGATTAAATCTTGCCTTTTTCCTCCGGACGGTGCTAGCGAGCCGGGGAAGAACTTGACGATCGCGATATCGCGTTACCGCGCGGGGATTCCGATAGAGAGAGAGAGAGAGAGAGAGGGAGGGAGATGCCGAGGAATACCTCCCTCTCGAATCTCGATAGCAGCGGAATTTTTATTTATTCTCTAGAGACCCTACGCGGAGGATCAGAATCGATAATTCGCCGTTTCACACACGTGATCGCGATCGTTTGAAGCCTCTATTTCTCCTGTCTTCATTATTAGCATTAGGTAGCACACGCGCACGCGCGCAATTTCTCGCGCGTAATTAACGATCGAAGTTTAACACGATAACGCCACTCGCCAATGCTACGCGGGGGATTTTACGGGAGCGGGGGCGGGGAGAGCGGCGCAGCTCTCGCTTTATTTGGCGAAGCTGATTGCGCCGTGTCGCGAATACGGCGGTTCCCAGAAACAGCTCTCGTCCCGCGAGCCCGCGGTGTTACGGTTGTTGGAGGATTATTTAAAAAAAGACATGACATTCTAGCAGCGTCCCCTGTCACCTTTCGTCCCCCTGCGCCTCCTCCACATGCGCGGTCCGAGTCCTTGCGTCAATCGCTGTAAACGCGCGATTCTAAATTTATGAGCCAACGCCAGAATAGACAGCGCCTATATTTAAGTGGACGAAAGAAACCCGAGGAATTACAATATTCCGCGAGGCGGCGGGCCATTGCGAAAGCACGCCGTCTGCCCGCCCGTCCCGCCCCCCCCCCTCCCCCTCTTCCCCATTATGTTCTAGCCCGGATATAATGATCATCCGACGTATCCGATGTTTATATGTAATCGAAGACGAAGACAAAGTCGAGCGAGGTTATCGCTGCTTATGGAACAAGATATCAAAGATATCAACGAGATGCATGCGTTTCTTTGCATTGCCCGTCCGACGATTCGTCCATCTCCTAATCATCATTATCAATGCGACATTTTGTGATTACAGTACGACGATGGCGGGCTGCACGGGGGTTACCTCGAGGGCGGTGGTGGCGGTGGAGGCGCAGGGCTGTACGATCCACACGGTGCCCGCGGCGTCCCCGGTCTTCATCACAGTCCACACCTCGGGGGTATGGGTCCGGCTCACCCCCAGTATCCACCGCCCCCGTCCCAGGCGCCGCAGCACGTCCTCGCCGCGGCGGCCGCGGCCGCAGCCTCCGCGGTGCCCGATGTCCACAAGCGCGACAAGGATGCCATATACGGGTGAGTGCCAAGTCTCGTCGTTTCCCGCGTTGCGCGCTTCGCGCCGCTTCACCGCCGGGCTGCGCTGCAGTCGCAGCGGTAATCGCGCTGCGCCGTGGCTCAGCCAAACGCGGCCAAGTCGTTCGCCGGTCCGCGAACGATTGCACTTGACCTCGCAGAGGGCATGCGCCGTCGTCCGCGGGATCATCTTCGACTTGCTCGCGATATCCGGCGCGGACAGTGAGATTCGTCGTTTTGTGGGTATCCGGGGACACAGGTTTTGGCGGAAAACAGGTGCGCGAGCGGGAAGTGCACATAAATTCGTGGCCGTTTGATTTCCAGAATCACTGGGACTTGTCCCGATAACGAGCCACGTCGCCATAACGATTCCCGCCCGCGATCCCTGCTGATCCCTTGGCTCTCTCTCTCTCTCTCTCTTTCTTGTCGCTGTGGAGCTGAATACTGAAGCAGTTATTCCGTAATGATCGACGGTCAAGTCCGCGCTTGATAGCGGCGAATTGTCGATAATCCGAAAACTCGCCGGGCGAGGAATCCGTTTATTGAATCACCGCAGGGTATCAAGGGGAAAGTATCGGACGGTCGTATAGTTGGTTGGAATTTTCAATCAAAATTATGCTGATACTACACACATTTCAAAGTGGCGTGCTCGGTTTCCTGTATCACGCGCGATATCGTTTTTGCGATACATCGCAAAGTCGGACAGAATTTCATTACCATATGGTTAACTCGACAGATAACCACGTTTCAACGAGCTGTCCCCGGTTTAACGATACTTTTCCGTTCTTCCGACAACGGACCGACGCTGTGTTCTGCTTTCATACAAAACCCCGTCTCTTTTCTCTCCCTTTTTGTCTCATTACGCGCGCGTAATTCCTCCTTCAGGCCTCGATCGCCGCCACATAAGCGCGCGCGCGGAGATTACGCATACGCAAAATCCAGGCGATAATTTACCGTCGAAAGAAAATACCTCATAATTTATCGCTCCTTCTTCTTCTTCTTCTCTCTCTCTCTCTCTCTCTCTCTTTTTTTTTCTTTTTTCTTCCTAAAGAGAAAGAAAGAGAAGGAAAGAAAAGCAAGGTCTCGATGTCCAGCAAATTTTTTTCCGCGGGCTGTTTGCGCGCGGATTGTCGCGCGGTCTGTTCACAATAAACATTCCGCCGGCATAACTCATTCCGATAGGCCGCCGTGAGTCGGTTTCGTTTCCTTTTGTTTTTTCTGAAACCGCGTGAAAAAAAATAATACGGGTTTCGCTCGCGCTTGGCGTGTGTAGTAGCTTCGGCCTGGCCGCGTTGCGCGTTTCGTGCCACGCGCGTCGTTCGTCGACGAGGCACGTCGATTGGCCGCGTCACGGACCTCGGCTCGGCTCGACGTGTTTCCGCGTGATTTATAGCCGCGAGATGCTCCGATTTCTGCTTGCGCGTCCTAGAACGGCAGCCTCATTATTCCGCGCACCCTGTAATTTGTCCATTCGTCGTCCATGCCCCGGCTCCCGCGCCGGAGATTCCACGACTTTCTCGGAACGTCGCCGCCGCCGCAGGAAGCGCGCGTCCCGACGAGGATTCCGGTCCAGTCGCGCAGCGGTATCGGGATCACTTTGACATTAAAGGATCCAGCATCCAGACCCTGGATGGCCCTGCTGCTGCTGCTGCTCCCTTCCGCCGACGTGGCGTGCCCCTGCCGTCGCGCTCCTGCGCGTTCTCCATTTCCGGATGGAAGTCCCCGTCCGAGCGAGATGGACGGATGCACTTTTCTCCTTCCCTCCTCTTTCGCCCCCCACCTTTCCCGGGGCGTTCCGGTTAATTTTCCGGCGCTTCGTCCCGGCCTCACCGAGAGGAGGGGGTTGAGGTTGGGGGGGGGAGGTGGGGAGGAAAAAAGAAGGAAAGAGAAAATCGAACGCTAAGGATAACGACCGTCGCGTACGTTGTACGTGGTGGTAATTCCGATTTGCGGAATACGCTTCTGGCGCGGCCGGATTGAGTCGTTCGTATAGCGGAATCCATTTTCGCCCCGTGTTACATTCGGCTCGATTAATTCGTTTCTATCGAAGCGCGTGGAGTTTTCCACGTGCGACGAGATTGATGTTTGCGCGTGCTCGAACGTAACGAGGCACGATAAAGGGAGAGCGGGGCTCTCGGGCTCGGAAAAATAAAGCATTTTGATTGAAATGATTTTCTGAAAGACGTCGCGACTTGACGAGTATATAAATGCAGATTCCATCAGACTTGACACACACACACACACACATATATATATATATATTATGTGTGTATACACTTTTTTTTAATAACATGTTTTTCAATTGCTTTACTCTCCGCTATGGTATCTTAGATGTTGAAATAATAATAACGCTTACGTATCTTTAAATATTTCCTAATTATGTTGCCGGTTGCTTTAACACAATATTTTTTAGTGCGTACTTTTAGAATGAAGAATAGCGTCATAAACGTTTCAGGCCGGGCATTGTAAAGAGAGCGACAGACAGACAGACAGACAGACAGGGAGAGAGAGAGAGAGAGAGAGAGAGAGAGAGAGAGAGAGAGAGAGAGAGAGGGGAGGGGAGAAAAGGAATAGAAGAACTTGCGCTCGTTCGGTCGCAGTCGTTGATGATTTTTCCATTGCGGCGTGAGTAGCCTCCTCTCGCTCCTCCCCTCCCCTTCCCCCTGCCCGAGGGAGGGAGGGAGGGAGGGAGAGGAGGGGTTTACGTAAGAGCCGGATGTAACGCGGAGACAAACCAATCACTGGAATCGTAGCGCCTTATGCAAGGGACGTGATTGGCTTGGCCGTTAAACATCTCGCGAGACTTTTATGCGAACCCGAGCGGCAATTTATTGGCCGGCAGATGCAAGAAAAGGTATCTTTCACTTTATCGATCGCTCGGTGAAACAATTATGCAGACATCGGATTTCCATACGGCGATTTAATTCGTGTGAGTTTTTGCGCACGGCGCACAATCGTCATCTTTATTCCGCGAACGATCGGCAAAATGGAATCGCTATTTTTAGCGATGCGTGTTTACTCGTCCCAGGGACGCGCAGGGACAGGCAGGGCGCTTCGCTCGCGATCACCGTGCGACGCGCGTGACAAAAAGTGCACTCGAAATCGAGATACCGGGAATAGAGCCGTGCGCGCGAAAACGCGTCGCTGTCGTTTAGCGAGCCGTAAACCGCGTCGCGGCGTGACAAATCGACGATATATCCGCGCGCGACAATAAGAGAGAGAGAGTCGGCCGAAAGAGAGCGGCTGAGGGCAAAGACAGACAGATAGACAGACAGAGAGAGGGTGAGAGAGGGGGAGAGAGAGGGAGGGAGGGAGGGAGGGAGGGAGGAGGGCAGGCGCGGATTCGAGGGGCGGAAACCGCAAAACCGCAAACATCCCCCGTACACGACGTACAACGGGCCAATCATATCATTACCTTTTGCGGTCCCGTCATTCTGACACCTCGTTTCTGCTCGTCGTTTGTCATCGGCGTTGCACTTTGTTGTTACGCCGCGCGCGCGCAGTTACGTTTTTTGAAGGAACACGCACTTAAAGCGCGCCCCATTCGATCGTAACGGTATATACGCGACGACGGTGGTTTCCTCGACCGCGCGTAAAACGGGAATTTGCACAGGTGGCATCGCGGGATTGTCCCTCGACCGCGAGGCCCGGAAAGAAAGACAGAGAAAGAGAGAGGGAGAGGGAGAGGGAGAGGGAGACTCTCGCGAATCGCATCTCGGACGAGGCGCCGCAACCCCATAGCGATTCCAGAAACGATCGCTTCGTAGCTCGCGCGCGATGTTTCCCCCGATTCCGATGATTCCCTGACAATTCCGCGGACGATCTCACAAGTCGCGTTAGCGGCGGGGCCGGTCAGCCTCGGTTCTCATTAGAAGCATAAAAAGCGGAGAGACGGAGGAGGAGAGGGGAGCTTTCGGCTTGGGGCGAGCGCGCGAAAAATCTAAATTAACAATTACCGCGCGACGTTGCGTTAAATCGATTATCCGCCGGTGGACGGTCGGTGCTCGGTTCGGATAGAAGTCCGAGGAGAGGAGCCGCGCTAAGGTACGGGCGATAGAGATATGGACAAGGAGAAAGCAGGAGGAAAAAGAAAAAAAAAGAAAGAAAGAAAAAGGGAGGCTCGCCGGGCACACACAGACCTGCACCGCGCGCCGCGCCGCGCCGCACCGCGCCGTGCCGCGCCGATGGGCGAAAGGGGGTGAGGTCTCTCGGCGAGGGAGGTTTTTTTTGCACGCGCCCGGTTGGCGCGGTTCGGTTCGGTCAGGTTGTTCGCGCAGCAGCGGCAGCGGCAGCGGCAGCAACAGCAGCGGCAGCAGCAACAGCGGCAGCAGCAGGCAGCAGGCAGCAGGCAGCAGCAGCAGCAGCAGCAGCAACGGCAGCGGCAGCGGCAGAGCGGAGTACGTTGCTCGCGGCGGCCACGTCAATTTGTCGAAATTCGTTCCGAATCGTTTTATGTCCGCCACGCCGCGAGACGCGACCCGCTACCATGCGCACACAACGCCTCCACCTTGGCGGCTACCACGTTCGCGCGGCGCTCCCCCTCTCTCTCTCTCTCTCTCTCTCTCTCTGTCTCTCTCTCTCTCTCTCTCTCTCTCTCTCCCTCGCTCCCTTCCCCGTCCCGCCCCGCCCGGCCCCCCTGCCCTCTCTCTCTCTCTCCCTCCCCCCTCCGGCTCCTCTTTCTCTATCTCGCGCTACCTCTCGAGAACCGAGACCCCTCTAGGGTTTCATCGCCGTCTTTGAAATTGTATAACCCCACGGGACGAGACGAGCCGCGAGCTAAAAATCCGTGTCAATGATCGCTTTTATGCCGCGGCGTCGCCAAACATCCTGTGCGCGCGGGGTTTGTCTATTTTTAAATATCAGCCGGCAATCTCCGTGTATCGATACGCTTTTACGCGTGTATTATTGGACGCGAGTTGCATGCGCTCGCGTATTTCGAATTCCAGCCCGCCGTTACGATATTCGATCGTGCTCGGCGAGCGAGCTTCGGGAGCGAGCCTGGAAGCGCGGTGTTTTTATGAAGGGAATTGTATCGATCATTGTTACAGTTTTCGGTTTCACGTGCGCTCTTGTAAGCGCCGGTGTACAGGGGCGATAAACAGCCGTTCGCTGTTCGATGAACGATGTCGGAAAATGAAGGTGCAAATTAAATACGTTGTACCGCGAAAATTTACCTCGCGAATCGTGCCTAGATTACACATGCGCGGCCCCCTTATCGGGCTCTTGTCGATTTCTGTTTTTAAAGAGCCGATTTACATGCGGGTCGATCGTTTAACAAATTCCGACGTAAAATGTTAATGTAAATTACAGGTTGATGTAAGCGTTTAAGCTTCGTTTAAGACCCGTTCCAAGATGACGCTCGATGGGCGCGACATTTGCATGTTACGACACAACTTACGTGCAAGTCGTCTTTCGCATGTTGAGTCGCGCTTGAATTTCATGCGAGCGATGTACCATGAACCGTAATTATTTCATGTAACTGATTCGACAATGTAGCGTAATGCGAAACGCTAATTTATATAACAACGTTTATATTGCAAAGCGAAGCGGAATATCAAGCCGATACTCGCCGCACGCGTCACGTGCGCGCCGTATTATACAATCCCGCGGCTCGGCGGCCGCGTATTACGGCCGGCCGAGCGAATCATCGTCTCATCCGCGCGGAATGTACGCGCACGCGCGTCGCGGAATTACGGCGATTTTGAATCTCGCTACTTGGGGCACCGCCGCTCGCAACGTTGTTGCGCCGGCTCGCTTCTTATCTTATCCTCCTGTAACGTCGCGTTGGTAAACGCACTTTGTGCACTTGTGCCGCGCGCATGCGCGCACGCACGCACGCACGCACGCGAAAATATGCCGCTGAAGAACGTGCCGCGATCATTTCTCTCTCTCTCTCTCTCTCTCTCTCTCTCTCTCTCTCTCTCTCTCTCTCTCTCTCTCTCTCTCTCTCTCTCTCTCTCTCTCTCTCTCTCT
>JAHMML010000057.1:726309-744846 GCA_020341155.1 Eciton burchellii | reverse complement strand
CGCCGATCGCGCGATCCGGTTGCTCTTAATTAAAAACACTCCCCGGACAGGGCAGCTCGCGGAAGCTCCGAGGAAAAGTGAGCGGCGGAATGGCTGCTTTCGGAAAGCGGATCGCCGACCAATTATCTGCTCCGATATGATCTTCCGCGTCTTTGCTCCCGCTCTCGAATGGGCAACGACCGGTTAAGCTCCCGCGGGGGCCCCCGGGGGAAATAAAGCTCGCCCGGGTTTCCTCTCGTTATTATACACACGCGGCGTCCGCAGCGGAAACGCGGCTATCTCTGCGATCTTCGGTCCTTTGAGGACCGCGATCCGACCTCCCCTCTCACCCCCCCCCCCCCCCCCCCCCCCCCCCCCCCCCCCCCTCATGCCGCCCCGCCCCGCCCCGCGGATGAGACTTTGTGACTCGACCGGGATCATTTTTTCGCGCGGTTCACGCTTCGCCGGCTCCGGAAACGGACCGTTTACGGACGTCCAGCAAGGTGAAGAAGGAGGAGGAGGAGGAGGAGGAGGAGGAGAAGGGGAGGGGAGGAGGGAACAAGCAAGCGCTCGTCGCGCGCGCGTTCGATCTGTCGCGCCAGCGCTTCGGAGCGTAGAAGGAGCGTATTACAGAGGCGGCGTTATTTTTTACGGCGCGGCTCCTTTCAATTGTATCGATGTATCGATCGATTGCGCCAGGCTCTCGTTTCGCTCTCGTCTCCTTTCGCGGACACCGACGCTCGTCGGTGGCATAATGCTCGTCGCGTGCGTGCATGGCATTGATTTGTCGAGCTTATGCAGAAACGCTGACCAGAGCGTTAGAGAGAGAGAGAGAGAGAGAGAGAGAGAGAGAGAGAGAGAGAGAGAGAGGGAGGGAGAGAGGCTGCAATGATCGCGGCGAAAATGAATCGGCATGCGGGAAGGCAACGGGCCGCTCTCCGGTTCGTTGGCATAATATCTGCCAACGTTCGTGTAATCCGTGTGTAATTTCCGTTATCTCGTTCCTTGTTTCAGACACCCCCTGTTCCCGCTGCTCGCGCTCATATTTGAAAAGTGCGAGCTGGCGACGTGTACGCCGCGCGAGCCCGGCGTAGCGGGTGGCGACGTCTGCTCGTCGGAGAGCTTCAACGAGGACATTGCCGTCTTTTCAAAACAGGTAAGCTCCACGCGATGTATCGATGTATCAATTACCGTAGATTTGAGCGCGCTGCGCGTGCGCAACCTCGGGCCGTACGTGCCGGATGCTTACGTAATCCGCACGTGCGTATGTCCCAAGTGTTGCCAGAGAAGGGAATAACGCTCGACATCGGTAAATACATCATAATTGACCTTGGAGTAGCTGAAGTAGCTAGCTCGCGATCCCGCAGTCGCGCGAGTCTCGCGATACGCGATCGTGACCTCGCGACCTTTCGAATTTCCCGAATTACCAATGCAGTCTCGCGTGGTCGCGCGCGTCGTGAACTTTCCGAGATTCTCTGCTTTCCGAGGATGGCGAATAATCGCGCGGCGGCGGTTCTCTCTTCCGTGAGAGAATGCCGGCGGGCAATTTTCGGCCGTGAGTGACGAGGACGCGTCCCGTCGTCATTTATCGTGAAACGGCAGCTCGTCGCGTACGAGAGCTCGCTCTCTCGTCTCAGGCTGCGAGGCAGAAGGGCCCCGGCCTATCCGTGGGACTTATTTTTAGGATTACCGTTGAGAGATTCGGGGTTCCTCGGGCCTCGTCAACAACGAGGCAGAAGACTCGCTCGCTCGCTCGCTCGCATGCGCGAGCGCGTTTTTTCCTTTCCTCCTCTTCCTATTTTTTCTTTCCCTCTAGCGGCTCACCTGAGGCAGGTCCCCCCAAGGACACGCGTAGGTAACTCGAGAGCCTACGGGGCCGCATGCCGTGAAACGATTTGGACCTTTTAAAACATACCATTTCGTCGTCTGCATGCTGGATCGCACACGTAGATCCGCTCGAAAGTCTCTCGAGTGCGCGTTTCCGCGTGCTTGCCCGAGACAATTTTCGCTCGCGGACAGTGGGACCACCGATAATGGCGAAACGGCAACGATCGGATCGACCGTTGCGTACCTCAAAGGGTCATTCCGTTATTTTTACCTCGCATCGCACAGGGATATCGGTCACTCGGACAGTGCGCTAATTAATGACGAGGCACACACCGGGAATGTCGCGACGTTACGCGTCGCGTTTGTCTCGCGCGTTTGAACGACAGCCGGAACGGCTTCGCTCGAAAATCCACGCGCGGCGATCGAAGAGTCGAGAAACCTGCCGAATATGCTTCCATCTGTCCTGTTGGCAACCAAAAATCGCGCTCCGGATTCAGTGTTCAGGGATCTAGGGACACGCAGCTAGGCTGCTAGGCCGCAGCTAGTCGGCTATAATCTCCACGGCTACTTTTACGTAACGTTAACCGAATACCGACCGACCGACCGGTCGACCGGCACTTTGAGTTATATCCTATCGCGTCAAGACTTGAAATCTCCCCCCTCCCCCTCCTCCCCCGCCCTCGACGTGCGACGTTGGATAACGACGTTGTCCGAGAGGGAGCGTCATTGCTGAAACAGAACGCCGTGACGAACACGAATACGCGATCGAGGCGCGATTTTCGGCCGATCTCGTCATCAGGTAAGCCCACACCCGCTGGGAGGAAAAGAGGGAAAAGAAGAGGAAAAGAGTTCTCTCTCCGGCGTTCAAATATGAAGACGCCGGTAACACGGTAGCAGCGGCTTTGAGCGGCGCTACGCCGAGATAACGATAAGAATTAAGCCCCCGGCGCGAAGTGGGATAAGGTGGCGGGGCCCGTCTGTGTACATTGTTCCCGGCGCGTTTTCGATGCCGAAAGGTGCCCCGGCCGATAAAAGCGCCCGAAATTCCGAAGTCCTATCGGAGATTCCGCCGAGATAATCGCCGAGCCGCAGGTATCGACCTCCCCCTTGGTTCGTTTCCCCCTTGGCCTTCTCTTCGCGCGGCGCGGCCGCGAGTGCCTCGCGTTTCCACGTTATTTATCCGCGAGCGCGTCGGCGTTATTACGGCGGGACGCCTTCGAGGATTCTGACGTCGTTGCGAAACTGACGTGACATTTGCATCTTAATAAGGCGCGCGCCATAAGGTGCATTTCAAAATCGCGCGCGAGACCGACGAGAAATAACGCTCAAGACGCACGGGACATTTATATGTACTCTTGGACCGACGACGGGCCGCGCGCGGGCATCGCTGCTTTTCACTCGGATATTCTCTCCCCCCGCCCTCCCCCTCCCTTTCCCTTTTGCATTCGTAGACAACCAAATTGGTTATAATTATGTTATACGTGCGACATCGCGAGATAATAGTCGGATAATGGTCGTGGTTTTTTTATCTTCCGCTTTTGTAAGACCGGCAGTTGGCTGATGATGATTTAGTAAGAGACGCGAATAAATAAATGAAATGATAAACGTTGCGGAATGATTGCTCGCGGCATTTTATTGCGCTCTTGGTGGCTGCGTGCCAGCTAATTGATTGAATAGCGAATTTGGATTGTTTGAGATGTTTATCAGCGTCGGTTCGCATTAATTCTCAACTGGCACTCGATTATTATCTCTCAGGCTCTTGTCCTCGCGTCGTCGCTTTAGCGCGTAACTTAACTCGAGCCGCGAATACGGTAACTCGGAACGACTCGGGAAATGCTGCCCTCAATTTAATTCGTATTATCACTCGATAGCGGTTTTTTTCGCAAGCGGTCGATTACAGCCGCTTCCCGGTTGAAAAAGAGTAAACGCACGAGTAAACGCGAAATTCTAGACAGACGAGAGTCTGTCAGCAGCGAGTTTGCGAGTTTTCCATTCGACTTGCCGCGTCGCTGCAGATTGCAGATTCTTCCTCTTCCATGTACGAATCATTCTTCTTTGCCCGTGCGTGCTCAGCGCACGCTCGCTCGGCCTTGCGTTAGCCGTATAATCGATCCCTCTTTCGGATGCCAGAAAAATCAGATTCGCGACTCGCATGTGTGACGTGTGTGACGTTAATGACGAGATTATGCGGAGCGGAGTGATACTCGATGAGTGATAATAATGGCCGAATCCTCGTGAAGCTATGATACGAAGCGGCGCGATGGATTTTTGTTTACGGGCTATCGTGCGCTCGAGAGATCGCGCTGATTCGCGAGGTCGGAGTGCTTATTACCATTGAATTGAATCCGATCGTAGTTTGCCGTCCTCTCTCGCTGTATCGCGCTGTATCGTCCTTTCTCCCTTCTTCGGAGGGATACCGATCGCTTATTTGTCACGCATCGAGTGTCGAATATTCGACTGTGCGACTGTTCGTCTGGCTTCCTTTACGGCGAGAACTCGCCGTAACTCGGCTCTCGCACGCATCGACACTTTGAGAGCATCGGCTTTGAAGGCCGTCGTCATCTCTGGGGGCGCGTAGATCTCTCACGCGACGACACTGCGACGATGCACGCCGGCAGATAAGCAGGTGACAATCCTCTTGCGGCGGTTTTTGAGGCGTGCCGTGCCCTCGGTGTCCCCCTCCCCTGCTTCTCTCCCTCTCCCTGCCGCCCCGCGCCCCGAATTCCCCCTTCCGTGTGCCGGTACCGCCGCGGCGCGATAGGGCCGCATGACAAAAGGGCCGCGCACGCGGGATTATTTCGCGTTTCGTTGCGTGCCGTGGCATGCATGCGTGCGTGCGTGCGTGCATGCGTGCGTGCGTGCGTGCATGCGTGCGTGCGTGCGTGCGTGCGTGCGTGCGCGCGCGCGCGCATGCGCCATGGCCGTCGCGAGGAGCGGCGCATGCGTGGGCCTTAGTCGAGGCCCGACCGCGGCCGTCGCCGAGTCGTGAGAAGCGCCGAAGCGTGGAGAGTCGAGCCGGCGGGACCGGCAGTGGAGGGGGAGGGGAGGTGGGGGCCGTGCGGGGGGATCAGAACCCGACGTGGGGTGGTGGTAGTGGGGGGGGGGGCTGCTCATTTTCTGCCATTGTAAATTGATCTATTCAATGGGTCCACTATTATCCCCCCGTGCGGTCCACGCATCGTGTGCCCTATGGGGGCCGCGATGTTCCAGTCTTCCGTACCCCTCTTTCGCCCTTCTGCCTCGCTCCCTCTTTGCGCTCGGCTCGCTACCTTCGGAGCGCAACCTTCGACGTCGCGCTGCCTGGCTGCAACGTGCCATCGGCCGTATCCCGCTGCGCCGCGTTGCGCCGCGCCTTTGTTGCGCCCTTTCTTTCACCCGCCAAAAGAGGCACGTCGCTTCTTTTTTCGCGATCATCGAGAATGGCGACCGCGTCGAGAGATTCACCGTGGTGCCCCGTGGTAGCCTCGCGCGCGCGCGCGCGCGCGCCGCCTCCGAAATCCGACCGGTCGGAAATCGGCGTCGCGGCGACGTACGTCCCCTCCCCCCGGCCGTGTCGCAACCGATCTCGGCGGGACACCGATCTCCTCTCCTCGTCCGTACTTCACTCGCGAGGACGCGAGAATTTTTAATGCGTTGCGTCGTATGGGAAAAGTCATTATCACAATGATCAATCGCGACTTGGAGCTGGAAATTAATTCCGTCGCTGCTTAATTTCACGCGATCGCCGTCGCGATCGCTAAGCGGAGACACGCGACGCTCGCGGTGTCGCGCGATTTATTTATGTTAAATTAGCTCCCCGATGAAGTTAATCATCTGGTAGTCGAGCTGTCCTCTCGTCATCGTGAAATACGAGCGCGCAACAACATATCGCCGCTGTTAGTCGAACACGTATGAAATATTTCCGGTATTGTAATTGCAGCTTGATAACGATAAGCAGAATTGTCGAAACAATTGTCGTCGAGCACATGTGACATACGTATGCGTATGTATCCGTCGCGATATCGCCGCTTCGTAGTAGTCGCTGCGAACAATACGCGCCGAAGAGCCGAGCAGGAAAATTGAGGAAAAAAGATCGAGATTTATCGATACAATTAAGGCGCACCTCCAACGTTAAACTCTCGTGAGAAGCCGCATTAATGCACTGTCTATCGTTAGATCGCGAGACGATCACCGATAAAGATTCTCTTTTCGCTTCTCGCTTTTCACTTTCGCTTTCGCGCGGAGAGATCCGACGTTATTATGTAGCGTTTACGAAATCGCCTTTTCCAAATTGCGTTAGACGAGGTCACCTTGGGTCATACATCTCGTGTATGACGTACGCGTACGCGCGCAGAGAGATATGTTTAGATGGACGGAATATTTTGTTTCATCGTCGGTCGATACGTCGAGATATCAATTGTTCGAATCGACGACAGAGTCAACGAGTCGTTGGCAAAATCGAGGTGCCTTGCTTTTAACGAGGATTCAAGGTCGATCAATAAAACAAAAGCGACGTCAGAAACCGCATCGCGGGCCGCGGATGTGTCGCGCTCGGACCGGTTTTCTGTTTTCTAACGTCATCGCGGTGTCAGCGCGGCCAATTGCTATCACTGTAACGGTAATCTTTCGGTCGAACACGAAGACTGTAGAGAAAAATGTGTATCGGATGGATGAATCTTCCCGTTTGTCCTTGAAAAGATCTTCAAAGGTTGCGTTATTCTCTCGATATCCACTGCGCGGCTTCCTTCAAGTCCCGTTTCCATTAACGTGGACCCGGACGCGTCACGTCTGAGAGTCACACGGAAGGAAGTTTAGAGGGTAGTTTCTCGGACTCGTTTCGGCTTTTCTTCTTCTCCATCTCTCACATCCGAGGTTTAGATTGTTTCAACGCGCGCGATGAATTCGCAAATGAATTTCCATTGCTCGTCCGCGTCGCGATGCGACAATTTTGCGATTGCGACGTTACAAATACGCGATTCTTGTCGCGCGATAGCGTCATCAGGTTGCATTCCTCAGATTGGTTCTCTTGATCTTCCTCTCGCCAGCTCGCCCGTGTCGCTCGCGGCTCGTCGCTTTGCAATCACGTCGACCATTTCAGCGTTAGTTGTTTCTCTGGCCGTTTGATACGTTAATTGGAAACGAGAATAGTGCTTTTGAATTTTAATGACACATTTCGTGACGGAGATAACGTCTCGGGAAGCGATTGCAATTAAATGCTAATTTATCTTCTTTTTATATAGATATAGCCGAGAGAACAGTGCACAATTTTATGTCCGCGCGCGCGCGCGCGCGCGCGAGCACTTGACAAACGTGATGCGAACGTGTTTCTAAACTTTTATTGATTTTACGCCGTCGCGCACAGCGCGTTGCCTCGGATAACGAGTCGGGATACATTTAGCATTAAGAGTGCAGCATATTGAGCACGAACGATTGTTTCTATCGACGAAAAGGCTTACGAAATATCCATTGTTCGGATTGCCAGGAACGTCGAAGAAGATTTACATCCGTACGTATCGGGGAACAATCGTTTCAGTTTCTTCTAGGCGAGTTTAGTTTTTGTACGCGCTCGAAAGTTGACGATTGCGGGCGCCTCGCGCCATTGTGCGCAGCAGCACCCTTTCCTGCTCTGAAAATGGTCACCACCGGTCGCCAAAAAAAAAAAAAAAAAAAAAAAAAAAGAGAGAGAGAGAGAGGGAAGGGAAAAAAAAGGAGAGAAAAGAAGAGAGAAATGAAATGGAAAAAAAAAAAAAGGAGAAAGAAGAAGAAGAGAAAGATCGCAGCAGTGTCCTCTCTGCAGCTTAATGGCATGCGATTCTCCCTGTATTTCCATGATAGCGGAATGCCTCGAGACATATTACGGACATTTGACAAGGCTCGGCGTGTAAAATTTAACGGGCGTGACCAAAGTCAAGGACTCCGACCCCGCCCTGTCAGAACAGTTAAATGTTTTCTCCTTGTTATGTCCCGGCCACGTTTCGAGGGATTCCGTTTTACAGCCTAAGAATGCCAGCCACATTGCATTCCGGCAAATTTCGAGAAAATCGGAGAAAGTCCAAAGCCCCATCTCCCCCCCCCCCACCGCCACCCCACCCCCGCCCCACCACCCGGGGGACGTTGATTCGAGGGAAATTCGAGAGGAGGCCCCGCGACACTCGGATAGTAGTACGTCGCGATGCCATTTCTGTAATTTCACAAGGATCCGTTACGCGAGGAACGCACGCGTAACGTACGCGTAATGTAACCTACGAGGTGAAATAATCGCGCGGCGTGCAACGCCGGAATGGATCCCTCCCGTCGTTCCCTCGATGCTAATCCGAATCTAATCGCGTAACGTAAATTTAATAGGATAAAAAACAAACGATATAAGAAGGCTATTTTCTGCGAAGCTCTCCGCGGAGCGGAGTCGCGTTTATCGCGCGACGTCGAAAATAGCGCATTCAGCATTCGACGAGGTCGGCGCGAAGGGAAGAGAAAAAAGAAGAAGGAGAGGAGGAGGAGGAGGAGGAGGAGGAGGAGGAAGAAAAAAAGAACGGAGGCGGGAGAAAAAAGCAGGAAAAAAAGAAAGAGGGGAAAGAGACGGCCGGGAGATTTTCCGCTCCGCGCAACGCAGCGGCAGAGGTATATCTCGGCCGTGGCGCGTGGAATTCCCGAGCTGCCTCGTGCACGAGGCGCGCGCACGAGGAAGAAAGGGTACGAAAAGGGGGTTGGAGGGGGCGGCTAGCAATAGCAGAAGTAAGAGAGAGCAGCAACGGCAGCAGCCACCGAGGCAGCTGCTCCGTATATCTCTCGGCAGGATCGGCGCACACCGCGAAAGCCCCAACGCCCCACGTATACGCGATGCGTGCGAGCGTGTGTGCGTGTGTTCCTTCCCCTCCGCCGATGCGTACACACGAGGTCGCCCCGAACAGACACCCCGCGTGCCGGAACGAGAGCATTCTCTAAATATTATCGCACAATATTTTTACTAGCACCACCGCCACCGCGCTGAGTTATGCGGCCGACAGCCAGCGAATGCTGACGTTTCTATACTCGCGTCTATCGATGTTTGTTTTCTCGTCGACAACGTTCGCGCGCAATCGCGATCGATTTCCGTCGCGTCTCCCGGTATCTATGATACCACGGACCGTTTTACTCTCCTACGGCAGAGATTACGGCATCGCCTCAGCCTCTCGCCTCGCTTCCGTGCCAAAGAGATCCAAAGAGAGAGAGAGAGAGAGAGAGAGAGAGAGGGAGAGCAGAGGTGTCTGCTTCTTTTGCAAACCACACGCGGAATACGTAATCGAGTGATGCTGCGCGAACATATTGAAGCCGAGGGATAATTCTGCCGCGACTCTCTTGCTCGATTTTTGTCCCCCGCTGCGGATGCTGCGACTGGTTTCACTTCACCGCGATCGTCGCCAGTCTTGCCGAACGCGTCAACGCTCGACGAAGAGGCAAGGCACGACCTCGCTCTGGGAAATGCTCGAGGAATCGAGGGTGGCTCGAGGGAAAGCAGAGGGACCGAAACGACGATGACGACGACGACGACGATGACGACGACGACGGTCGTCGGCTGTTTACAATTTGTAATTTCGCCCTACCTGCATGGCGCTAGAGCGCCGTGTTCGGGTACCGAAGCGAAGACTGGCGCGATGACAGGACCGCGGCAAGAACTAGTCCACCGCCTTGCCATCTCCCCTACGAACAGTTGACAGTATTTTTGTCGCGCGCGAGAGACGCCTTCATTATCTATACACCGAGCGGCAAGAGAGACCGAGAAGGCTCTCTCCCATTCAGAGTTCCGGCTCATGAATATACGCGCTCTTGCCTGGGAATTCTTGCGTGCGGACAATATTTCATTATCCGGTCCGGTCTTTCTTTCGCGGCCGGGCCCCACGAAATCCCGGCCAAATCTCACGTTTCTTGACTCCTTGGATTCCTCGGACGCTCCTTCCTCGCCCGCCTCGCGTACCTCGGCTGCTGCGTTAATATATTCGCTCGCTTCGTGTAACGAATCGAAATAACGGCGCTCGCGGTAGATTCGAAACGTTATCCGCGATCAAGTCTCAAACGAAACGCGAGAGCGAGGAAGATAGGAATGCCTATCCATTCGGTAATTAGTTCGGTCTCCGATACGGGGCAGCGTTTTTCTCTTGGGTTGCGAAAATAATTGGCCTCTCGCGGAGCTAACGATTAGATGGCCATCTAATCGTACGATCTGAATGTCGGCGAAGCGTAAACTCGCCCGGCTTATCTCGATTCCATCCGGGAATCGAGCGTTGCCGCTGCCAACGGGAGATTTGTCGTACGGTTGTTCCTTTCTCTTTTCTCCGAGATGCCCGTACCGTAATTCAGAAAGTGGTTTTGTTTTCGTTGCCGATCCGCGCCGCGCCGCGCCGCGCGGCGCCACGAAAATGTCTGAGAATCTCGGCGCCCCGTCCGTCTCCCCCTACCCCTCCCCGTCGTTGTTGTTTGCCCTCTCGATTCGCCAACTGGGATTCCAGTTGGCGTTCCCCGACGCGTTTCCGTTTCTGTACGTACGAATCGAACAGTGGGGGTCCAATTAAGAGGAAGCACGCGAAGGAAATCGCGAAAGAGAGAGAGAGAGAGAGAGAGAGGGAGAGAGAGGCGCGGTGGATGTGTGGCGCGGATACTTTGCCTGTATCCGCATGCGATATCCCTATACATATATGCATGTACACCGCGATACGATCGTCCGTGTAGCTTTAATACCGCAATTACGCTGGATCCAATTATTAACGCTCTTACATGTGTTATGCTTATGTGTGTTTCAGATCAGACAAGAGAAGCCGTACTACATCGCGGACCCGGAGGTGGACTCGCTAGTGAGTATTTACTTTTTCACCCGCCGCCCGACACGCGGCCGAACGAAACACAAAGAGAGAGAGAGAGAGAGYGAGAGAGAGAGAGTGAGAGAGAGAGAGAGAGAGAGAGAGAGAGAGAGAGAGAGAGAGAGAAATGTTCACTGGGTGTCTCTGGAGTGTCGCTCGCTCGTCCGCGAGCGATTTCACCCCCCGCGTGCGCGTTTCCCCTCGTCAGATGGCGCGAACCGCGCGAAACCCCGCCTGAATTCGCCTCGCCGGGACGACTAATTAAATCGGCGAGAGGGAGAAGCAGGGGAGGGGCGGCGGCGTTATCCGATCTAGCGGCGTGTAAATAGCGAGGAGTCTCGCGGCCGCGTCTCGTCTCTCCTTAGACGGCTCAGATGCGCGTCTAATCGCTCGACTCCATCAGCCGATGGCCCGACGAGATACCCAAATACGGCCGACCTCGAGTAACATCGAGTAACGAGCCAGGAAGCAAGCCAGCGCGAGCGTTTCACACTTCTCTCACGCAGAGAGAGAGAGAGAGAGAGAGTGGAACGATTAACGGAGCAGCGTTATCCCATCCGTCGTTATTCCGGCCGAAAGGCCGATTCGGGGTCGATCCTACATTGCGGGGCGGATACATTAATTCACGGAGACATCCGGACGTTGCAGACGCGCTTTACCGGCTACGACGAAGCGCGCGCTGCTTCCGTTATCCGCTATCGTCCTCCCGTGAGGACTCGGCCTTTCCTCAGGCAGATTCGCGCCGGGAGCGGCGCTCCCGTTTTTATCTTTTATCCGTAATCCCAATTCCGGATGCGCGAGGGCCTTCGAAGTGGAACGTAACGCGCTGAGGGAAGTCGCGCGCGATTTATCGAACGCACCTGGACCACCGGAAGGATCATGGTGTAATGATGTTTGGATGACACGGTAATTAGAACGTCCGAATGTAACAAGGCCGTATTGTCGGTACCGCGGCGGTATTGTCTCCCCGGATAAACCGGCGGCCATTTTGCCGCCGAGGCTTCGAAGCGGGACCGTGTCAGGAGACACGGAGGAAGAAATATTTTAGGCGACCCTCCGCACTCTCCGATCGAGATAACGAGTGGAGTGGGCTTTTTAAATAACTCGGAGTGTGTATATCTCGCCGGGCGGGAACGCGTACGCGCGCTCGCACCGCGATAGTTGAGGCGACTCGGACTGACCCGCCATTATGGATTCCTCGAGGAGTCATTGCCACCTCTGATGTAGCTCGCCTTCGACTCATTGCGTTCTCCGGCTTTTTCACCTGAGCGAGCCTCTTCGGCTTGCGTTACGAAATTGCAGAGGAACGAGGCGTCACCGTTCCGCGACTTTCCGCGCCGTTATTGTTCTTAGCTCTCACGCGTGAGCAGCGAACGTTTCATTCGCGCAAAAACGCTCCCGATGGACATTAATGGACTTTCCACGGACGGTTTTCATTTGGAAATATTCGAGAACGTATGGCCGTATCGTATTTTTTCAAATCGGCATGTTGCGTTAATGCCAAACCACTGCTGCTGCTGCTGCTGCTGCTGCTGCTGCTGCTGCAAACGCCGAACGTTCGTTTTGATTTCGCTCACGGGTAAAGAGAGAGGGAGAGAGAGAGAAAGAGTGGCGGCGAGGAATGCCATTTCGCCGACACTGTTCTCGCACCGTTGCCCACAATTTTTCGAAACGTCACATCTGTTACGTGCTTCGTCGCGACCGCATCGAGTCGCAAATATCCGCACAAGGTGTAACTCGCGCGCGTCTCTCGTCGCTGTTGTCACGCTGCTGTCAACTAATTCTGCTTAAAAAAATAAAACAGGATTAAACGCAGGGGAATGGTAGGACGGCGAGGACAGTCCCTCCTCGTCAATCCGCGCGACGATGACGTGAGATAAACGGAGCCTGTCATCTCGCGGCGTCCGCCGACACAATGGAGCTCGCCGGTGCACAACGGTGCACGATGGCGGCGAAAAGATTCTCCACGATTTTATTGCGTAATGTCTACGCAACTCGTCGCTTATCTCGTCCTGATATCCGCTGGCCGAAATTCCAAGTGACGGAAAGTATCTTATCGGCGTCCCGGTTCTCGAGCGGCGAACGGCGCGCACGGTTCTCTCGTCCTCCTCGCGGCGGATGTTTCCGGCGCTGCTAGCAGCGCGTTCGCGAAACGCTCGCGCAGAAGCGAGAAAGTCAAATCTGTAGATTCATCGGAGCGCTTCGGCGGCCAGTGATCTGCGAATGGTCGCTATTGCCAGCGGCCGATGCCTGTCGCAGTGCGAACGGCTTCCTATGGCGGGTGCATTGCGCTCGTTCGCCGCGAGTCAGTCACCGCGAGTCGCTTACCAGTTGCCGCAAGGAAGGCCAGCCTAAGGTGGCGTGGCTTCATTACGTCCGTGGCAAATCGCAATCTACGAGCAATGAGCTTCTATCGTAAAGAAGAGGCACGTAACGTTGCGCGCAATTTTTTGCCTCGTCCATCTCATCCTCCGCTTCTTTCTCCCTTCGCTTCTTCCTCTCCCMCCCTCCCTCCCTGCCGCCGCGGCTCGCGGCCTTCCCTCTCCACGGGACCGTCATTTTCTTTTTCCTCCGCCGCTCCTTCTCCGCTCTTCCTCATTCCCCCTTCGATCCTGGCGTTCTTCTGCCCTGGCGTTCTCTGTTTCCGGAAGAAAGAGACCGGCCGGCCCCCTCTCGCGCGTCGTCCCCCTCCTCCTCGACGATGGACGCCACCGATCGAGGCGAGTCTTTTTGCCGATAATCTCGCGGAACGGAAAAGCCGCCGCCGTGCGAGATCGTCTGGCGAGCAGAACAGCTTCCAGCGATGCCGGAGATTCTACCGTTGTCTCTTCGTCGGCCAAGTGGAGAGCAGGTAGACCGGTCTGGGCTTTCTTCTCATTACGCACGGCTGAGCGAGCCTGAAAGAGACAGAGATCGGCAGCAAATTCGGAGCAGTTATAACGATCGCCCTGTCACGCATAAAACTGAGGAAACAGGGAGAGCATCCTCCTTGCGAGCGAGAATACGATCACATTCTGGCATAGGCAACTGACGGATCAGCTCGGCAGCTATCGGGGAGCATGACTAAAGGTCAAATAAAAATGTAGAGCACAAAGAACAGTAACAGTAATCGGATGAAGAGACCATCAGCAGAGTCATGCAGAGCGTGTTGACTCTGATCGATTTCTTCGATCCCTCGTCAACTTCCGTTCGCTAAGAGACGCCTCAAGTCGCGGTTCAGGTCGGACAGAGACGAATCTCTCTTCGCACGGACAAGTGCGGAGCATATCTACGGATATTTAGGAAATCTTTATACGCCGTCCCTTTTGTTCCTTCCAAACCGACGACTTGTCTGTCCGGGGCATGCTCGGACAAGTCGTTCCGCTAAATCGTAGGATATTTCCCGTTGGAGCTTCACGCTAAGCTCCAGCGTGAAGGGCCACCACATGGGCGGCGTTCAGGCTTCTTCTTGGGGTGCATCATCGTAAACGAAACGAGGCAAGGAGAGATAAGTCGTCGCGTTTCGCGCAACGGACGGCGCAAAACGGCCGAAGCGTGCAACGCGCGGCAGAAGCACGCGAGAGAGCGAGACTCGCGATGGAGGAAAGAGAGAAGGAGCAACCCTCCGCTCGTACGCGCGTTTAAATAATATGCCCATTAGCATAAGCGAGAAATGAGCCAATGAGATGCTAATTGCCGGTCTTGCGTTTGGAGAATAATTATTATTGCGAGGCCAGTCCGCTTCCTTCTTTTTCCCGCGATTTATTCGCGGTGCGCAAAGTCGATCACGCCATGGCGCGACGACGAGAGCTTGCCATTCGTCTCTCTCTCCTACTAATCACGCTTATTAATCGATCCGACACGAGGATCATCTTTTCCTTTCGCGATTCCCCCGCTCGAAAGTTCCACGCGACACCGCCCGCCCGCGGAACCGTCCGCTTCGGCTTAGAGCAAATGATGTCCAGCCGCCGCCACCTCCTCCTCCCCGCCCCCCCCCGCTCTTCTCCTCACCTCCTCCCTCTCTTTCCCGGGATATCGGGGCGAAACGCTTCCTTATCGCGAGATTAATTCTCGCAGGCTGAATCGCGCCGACGTATCGCGGCTGTAAATGTCGAAGCTTTTGTTCTCCTCCCCCCCTCCCTCTCCTCGCGGTTTTTTCGTTTGCTTGTCTGCTTGTTTGTTTGTTCGCTCGTTCGTTCTCTTTTTTTGTTTCGGTCTTGTTTTCTTTTTCCCGCCCCTCCCCCCCCCCCCCCCYCCCGCCCACTCCCCCCGGGTAAAATTGCCCGCAATCTAAATCATTCGTTGAAGCGCCGTTGTTCGGCGTGGAGGGGAGGGGTAGGGGGAGCGGGAGCGGGGAGGGGGTAGGCGAATAAAACACGCGACGCTCTCGCATATTGCGTCAAATTTATTCCACATTTATTTGCGTCCAAGAATTTTTTTCGCCCTCCCCCCCCTCCCTTTTTTTATCTCTCTGCGTGCTTTTTGATCGCAGAAATTTTTATTATACCGCCACCGCGTACCGTTATACGGAATTCCTCCGCATATTTCACAATCTGAATTTGTTACATGATGAAGAGAAAGAGAGAGAGAGAGAGAGAGAGAGGAAAAAACAAAATCGCGAAATTTATTGATCGACCAGCAGACGTTTGATCTCGGCGGATCGATGCTCGCTCGCGCGTCAGGATAAAACTTATGGTGTTTTCGCTCCCGTGTAATATTCAATTAAATAAAATCCGGTGACGCGCGGTGCGCGCAAATATTCCTTCGCAGCTTTGGTCTCCTTTATTATTATATAGCACAGGCTTCGCGCGGCATTACGCTTACCATCGGTGCTTGTTTATTCTAGGTCGGAGGCGGATTAAACAGAATTGTGCAACGTATTTTACGCCCGTACACCGGGGCCGGCATAACGATAACGGAAAGCCGGGCACGCGGTTCCCAAGACTGCGGCTTGTACATTATCGCCGATTATCGCAATCTCCGCCTGTCGCCTCGCCGGTGCCACGAAACTGTCGGCGCGACTTTCTCGCGATTTCCGCGGAGCGTCGAGAGCGGTGGGCGGGCGATCCGCTCGAATCGGCGTCGATCCGTTTCTTAATGTCGACTCGCGAGCGAGTCTCTTCGAGCGTCCTCTCGTTCCAGCGATTCTCCACCGCACGAAAGAACCCATCGCGATCGCCAACATGAATCCAACATTTTACGGCGAGCGAGCGAGCGAGCGAGCGAGCGTGCGTGCTTACGTTTCGGCGCGTAATCAGAGCGTATTCCGCGGCCGTTATCAAGTCGAGAGAGTGAGAGTGAGAGAGACAGAGTGACCCCATGATATTTCTTTCAAGTGCCTCTCCCTCCCTCCTCCTCTCCCCCTCCGCCCCGCCCCCCTCCCCGGCCCCCTCTCGCCTAACCGTGGCTGATGCACCAGCATGGCGCTGATAACACGCAGCGCCGGGATCGTATTCGGTTTTCCTCTCGCTCTTTTCTTTTCTTTTCTTTTCTTTTCTTTTTTTTTTCCCCCCCCTTTCCTTCGAGCCGGCAGAAATATGTTGCTCTTATCTCCGCCTCGTGTAGCCCGAGAAGTCGAGAAACAGGCGTGCCTCCCGACTGACGGACAAAAAGAGATATTTATCTGGTCCCCCTGCGAGAGTCCACCGCGCAGGGGGAACGTATGCGCGTACTCGCGCCGAGCTCAGCTTCTTCCGCCCACGCCTGAAACGTCTGACGCTGGTGGCGATATTATATATCCTCCCGAGCGTCCCGACGCTGTCGTCTTTTTGCCCGACGGTGGTTTGTGAATTAGGAATAAAAGGGCCTGTGACCATGGTGGCGGAGAGTTGACCGGGGGTCCGAGTGTCCCGCAGAGACTCCTCGAACTCGAAAGGGAAACCACTGGTACGGACAGAGTCCAGGAAGGAAAAGAGAGAACCGTGGCGAATGTGTAAAGTATAATGTAACAGAGGGACTGCCGAATGCATGTCTACTCCGGTGGTCCTTCATGCGCGCTGCCCTTCGATCGACCAATCGGACTCGCCTCCCGCGAACTCGCAACGACCTCGACTCGACCGGACGCCAGTGAACTTTTCGAATCCGCTCGCGAGCCTCGCTGATAACGGAACTGGAGGAACACTGGAGGTCAATTGCGGACGATGCGTCGTCCCCGACGAATTTCTCGAAGGCCGGCAACATTAACACCGATCACACGGCCGCGTTACAATCGGCCTACGATCGGCGGGGATTAAAATTCGGAGATACCAAGTAGAATGCGTGCTCCATCAGTGCATGCGGCGATTATCGGCCGCTCGAGTATGTCAAATATTTAAGCAGGCCGCGCGCCACTCGTGTCGTCACTCGTGGAATCGTGAGATTGCCGAATAAAATTCACCTCGTGCCGTCTAAATGAAATTCACCTGGCGTCCAACACTTCTCCGCGACAGCGCGTTAATCAATCGGATGCTGCGGACGCGGAGGACGACTCGCGAACGGAATTCGCCGCGAGCGTGTGCTCGCATTCCCCCCTCCCCCTCCCCCTCCCCCCTCTCTCTCTCCCGCTTATCGGCAGCATCGGCAGCGTCGTATCAATATTCGAACTGATTAAATTCCGGCGCTCGTAGCTGCGCGTCCTGATAAGAGCGGACAAACATACGCGGATCCGTACGTCGAGCACGTGCCGGAGCAAACCGAAACAGCTTTAAGCAGCTCGCCGTTATTCGGCCGACCGTTTCGCAAAGTTGGCGCGCTCGTTACGGCTACCGGTCGTAAAGGCCGGAAATGTATTATTTATACGGCGGCGTAGTCCGCGAGTAGAAATTGATTTTATAATTCCCACGGCGGGCGGTAATTAGCGGCTGCGATGCGTAACGCGCCCGGTTGAGTATCGCCGAAACGGATTCCCCGCGAGTGCCGCGCGAGTGCGCGAGGAGTACTCTCGTTCTCGGCGGAATTATATCCGAGTCGGCGGCAGGAGAACGAGGGACGGATAATCCGCGTGCGGACGGACCGGTCAAGGACGCGTAAAATAATTTCCGAGCATGCGAGACGTTTTTAGCATAGATGTCTCACGGCGTGCATGCATGCATGCGTGCGTGCGTGCGTGCGTGCGTGCGTGCGGGCGTGCGTGCGTGCGTGCGTGCGTGCGTGCGTGCGTGCGTGCGTGCGTGCGTGCGGGCCTTCCGTGGTGCATGTTTTACTTGTGGGCTTACGTCGTCGAAACGACCCTCGTGGACGAAAACGACCAAGAAGAGCAAACGGATAGCGAGGAGAGACGCCGCTCCTCCTCGAGCTCGTTGCGCCGCTCGTTAAGACGTTAATGTCGCCGAAAATATTCGCAAAAATGCAGGTGCACTCGAAGTCGGCCGTTGCGGCGCGGAGCGGCCCGCCCGGCTTACGTCCTTACGTCGACGCGTCGCTGACGGCTCGATCGTTTTCAACGATTGTTACGCGCGACATTCCCGTTACGGCGCAGCAGGAAGAGCTATTATTATCCGTAATAATCAGATAAAATTTATTTTATCACTTTTATCGCGTTGCCTTCAGCAAGCGAGTTCGGCCCGCCTTATCGCGCGCGCGGAGAAGTACCTTCCCAGAATAATACGAGCGGGCAGATTTTTTGCCCGGAATCCCGGAATGTTATTTGCCGCGCGAGATGCTTTTGGCTACGTTCGATTTTCTCGTCTCTGCAACTCTGCCGTGCGGCAGAGAGGAGAGAGAGAGAGAGAGAGAACGAGACAGAGGCCCCGGCGGAGTCAGCGGCCGAGGAATCACGCGACGCGCCCTCTCGTCGTTTTTCTTCGTTTCCTCCGTTTATCCGGGCGCCCGTAGTGGTTCCTCGGCTCGTTTCGTGGTTTCTTCTTTGCCATGCGCACCCTTATACACATACACTGTGGGCCTTCTTTCTATACGGGACTTTGGGCTGGGTTATATTACCACGGACTAGCTCCATCTCCCTCCC
>JAHMML010000057.1:688000-717051 GCA_020341155.1 Eciton burchellii | reverse complement strand
CCTCCTCCTCCTCCTCCTCCTCCTCCTCTCCACCGTCGTCTCGCAGGACTCCGGGCAGCCGCCTCGCGTACACCGGTTAGAGAGCGGTAAATTTCTTATGGGATATTATGGCGTACAGAGTGCATGCCAACGGGATTCGTACTGGTACAACACGCGGGCGACCTCCCCTTGCCCGCGGACGCGCCGCATGAAACTGGTTCTAAACCTATGCCAGTCGCTGCTCCATCCCCCCCCTCTCTCTCTCTCGCTCTCTCTCTCTCTCTCTCTGTGGAGTAGCCTCGCGCGCGCATCCTGCGCTCTTCCACGCGCGCCTTTCGGACGTCTCTTCGGACCATCTTAGCCCGATCCAACATCCGCCACGAGGATCACGCGCTTAATTGCGCCTCTCGCGACTGACTTTCGTCAGGCGGATTAGGCGGCTTCTAGAATTACTCGAGCGACGAGGCCGAGGATCCGAGCGTCGTCGAGGATGCGACTCGATTCGTCCGGCGAAAGAGAATTTCATCGCCGAATTTCATCGCCGACAACGCGGCAAAACGGAGCCGAGAGAGAGGGGGGGGGGTGAGGTGGGAGGGGAGAGAAGTGATCGTTCGCGAGGCACACCCGGTATACAGATATCCTGTGCGTGTCGTAAGGGTGGTCAGGTTGCGAATCGGGCCGCGGGAGAGGGAGACCGAGACAGACACCCCGAAACCTTCATTACCTTCGGCTTCAAAGGAGCCCATTGTGCCGTAAATGGGGTTCCCCGCGTTTCTCCTTTTCTCTCTCGCTCGTGCGCGCGGATCCGCTGCATTCTTCGGCGTTTGCCTTTCCGAGGACCCGCGAAGACCCGCGGCAGGCGGAAGCGGCGGATGCAGAACGGGGTGGCTAGCGGGGTGGGAGAACGTTTACCCGTTCTTGCCCTCGTTCGTTCGTAAATTCTCGCGGCAATTTCGTGGCCGGACGAGAGGAGATGCGCGGGGCGGTACGTACAAAGTCGCGTCGCGCGGAACACTTTCCTCCCATCCGCGAACAACCGCGGTGGCGGTGGCGGTCGCGGGAAAGGCCAGCGGAATCGTTCAAATGGCCTCTTTGAATCGGAAACTGGTTTCACAGTTGGAGCCTGGTCCTCGTCTTTGAAACTGTATCTACACGCGCGCGGTAATCCGGCGGTGCGCGTCACGGATAAACCGTTCTTTCTTGAGCGAGAGAGAAGTTAGAAGCGTGACAAATTCCCATACAGGCTACCACGAAATCGCCGGCAATTTACGAGCATCGAAACGGCGGCGTTGAGCCTGCGCCATTCCCTTGTTTAAATCCGAATGACGCGAAACACGCAGCCGTTATAATTCCGGGGCGGATATCCAAAACGCGATCCCGAAGACGAGCGTCCAGGAATTTGGCGCTTCTCGTCACGCGCGAATCCCGAATCATCGGATCGTCCGCGTAAAATCGCGACGTCGAGCACTGACAAACGGAAATCTCCCAGCAGATTTCGCCAAAGTTCTCCATCTCGCTCGCGGTACTTCTTTCCGTAGAAATACGTATTGATATCCTCGCCCGGGAGGATTCTGCCGGGACAATCGTGCAGACGCGATGAATGCTTTAATGATTGATCAGCGGTAAGAGGCAAGAGGATAACCGGAAGATGAAGTCTCTCATCGATCTCGAATCGCCTTCGTTTCCGTTTTCACTCACGGAGGGTATCCCGAAGAGGAAATGACATTACGCGGCCGTTTAAAGCTCTCCGATCGTCCTCACTGAAAGTTTAATCTGATCGATGCTAACGATTTCAGATTGAATCGTAATTTAACTTGCGCTGAAACCTTAAGCAGCCATATTCAGAATGCCGGCAGACTATTTTCGTACGTTCGTCCAATTACGGACGGCGGGGCGGTTTCGTAGCACGAAATTTCTTTCGCTCGCTCGCTCGCCCGCTCGCCAGATAACGGACCACTTTGTCGTATCTCTAGCGCGCCGCGAGATATCCTCGGACGACATCCTCTCCACGAAAGGATCGTCCCTAACCACGTTGTCCTTTTGCTCCTCCGATGACCGCCAAAAGCGATCTCGGATAAGGGAGACGCGAGCGACCGAGCGATCGTCCTCCCATCGTATCGACCCCGGACGACCTCCCTGTATCCCGTATCAACCTCCCTCCGAGATCATCGTCGTTCATGGTGTAGGATGACGCGATTCAATGGTAGGGTAGATTGCAAAAACTCGCGTGTCCCGATGCGATGTTCTTGTATCGCTAGGTCCGGCCAGCCATCGGCCATCGATCTTGCCGGAGAGTGTCGTTTCCGCTTGCGAGACCTGGTCACCTGCTTTACTACGTTTCAATTGACTCTGCGATCTCTCGGCGGCTCCCGAGTTCCCAATTAAAAATTATATTCTACTCCCGGGTCGATTCTTATTTACCGAGGACGAGATTGAAACGCGCTTCTGAAAGCGAGGAGGAGTCGCTTCGACCGCGACGAAGGGTTGATTCGACGCGTTTAGACGAGGGGGAAGAACGCGCAGGCTCTCTTTATTCCTTTCTTTTTTCCTTCCTTCTTTTTTCCCTCTTCTTTCTTTTTTCCTTTTTTCTTTTTCTTTCACCGAGTATTGTCGCTCGGTTCGACTCGACTCCCGGCGGATCAAATTCTAACCAGTCCGGCATTATAGCCGTTGTCCTTCGCGCAGTCCTTCGTCTCCTCCCACCCGCCCTTTAGGTCCCCGCATTGAAGAGAGAGTCTAGTCATGCCGGGCGAGGCATTGTGTTACCGCGTCGCGGTAGTACGCGGCGAATAGCGCAGAAAAGGAGTCCCGATGCCACGAATGGTGGAAGGGACACGATCGTGCAGAGCTCTGCTCGATGCCGATGAGAGCAATTCCCTCATTACCGAAGGGAGGAGGGATGTTTCGCGGCCGACCGGCGCGAAAAATGCACCGCCGTGCAGAGAAGCGACGTTATCGATCGCACGCGATAATGAATCATTGATCGAATAATGTTCCCCGAATCCAACGGACGCAAAGCGTCCAATTAGATGGAACGCTTTTATTTACCGCGTCAATTATCACAGAGTAGCAGGTGCATCTCGATTTACATTTCCCGACCGGATGATCGATCCGCCGAAGCCGATTGTCTACCTCGACTCGCCCGGGGCGATCAGGATCGCCTGGAGATGTCGATCGTTGGAGGGAAATTCGATCGCGATCTCCTTGCATGCATTGAAACGCGCGCGATGAACGCGCTCATTGTCCCTAACGCCGTGGTGTTGCCGATGCACGCCATCATTGGAGGACGTCGCCTACGGCGAAGATGGCCGCGGCTTCTCTATTATATATAAATGCCTAATAAGAGTGTTACAAGCGAGCGTTAGGCCGGCAGAGACGCGCAAGGTAATGCGCGCGAGGTAGCCCCGGGAACGAAAGACGATGGGAGGAAGAGAGAGACAGAGAGAGAGAGGGGGTGTCGGTTCGCGAGGGCCGTACGCGGCTTCATGATACCTCGGCTCGCCGACGATTTACATATAACAAGATAACGATTTTTATTTGCTCTTGCTTATATAATACGTTTATTCTAAACGGAATCAAGGAGGCGAATCAGGCAGGAGGATAGAACCGAGGAACGAACGAGGGTAGGGCGAGGATGAATCGGAAAGGGGGACGGAGGAGGGCCGGCTATCCTATAGGCCTGTCAGACCTCATTTGCATACATAACATTCTGGTCGACTGGACACCGGTCAGACCTCCTCTCCATCTCCCTCCCCCTCCCCCTTCTCTCTCTCTCTCTCTCTCTCTCTCTCTCTCTCTTCTGCGCGCGCGCGCGCGCTCTTTCTTCCATCCGTCTGTTGCATCGGTTTCTCTTCAGCTACCAGCCCACGGCCTCGAGATGCGCGCATCAGCCTCCTCCTCTTGCCCGTCCTTCTCCTCCCTCTCCTCCATCCTCGTGTATCGTCGACACACCGCGTTCGAACCTTGCTGTTGATCTCTCTCGCTCTCTCGCTCTCTCTCTCTCTCTCTCTCTCTCTCTCTCTCTCTCTCTCTCTCTCTCTCTTTCTCTCTATGTATCCGCGTGTTCCCGGTGAAACTGTGCGTCGGTTGGATCCATTCGACGGTTGGATCCATCTATTAATCATTTCCGGCAGCGCGGTTAATCAGTCCGCCCGTCATCGTCGAGAGGGGGGGGGGAAGGGAAGGGGGAGGGAAGGAAATATCTTTCGGGAAACGTTACGGTAGCCGTTCGCCGTTCTCCAGCACGGAGCGCGATCTAATTGGTTCCCGCGAATCCCGCGCTCACATGACTAACGAGTACTCTATCTGCCTCTTTTGTTCTGTTCCAGGTACACGAACTGTGCGACAACTTCTGCCACCGGTACATCAGCTGCCTCAAGGGCAAGATGCCGATCGACCTCGTGATCGACGATCGGGAGAGCTCGAAGCCACCCGAGCTGGGTAACGGCCTGGACGGCAGTGGACCAAGGAGCACCGCCGACAGCACCAGCCACACGGACGGGGCCAGCACGCCGGACGTCGTGAGTACCTCACCATCGTCAACGTCTTACTATCCGCACGACGCGCTCACACCCCACCACCAACACCATCACCACCACCACCACCACCACCAGAGTCAGAATAACAATAATAATAATAATAATAATCACGCCGGGATCGGCAGTACCGCCACTACCACCCCCTTGCAACTGAGCAACCAAAACCAAAGCCAAAACCACCACCCTGCGCCGCAGTCGAACACCACCACTACTACTGCTATTACCCCAAGTAGCGCCGCCACAACTCCCAACTCCCTAAAGCGTACGCACCAACAGATGATGATGGCAGCCGCGGCGGCATCCGCGATGGCCACCTCGCCGCACGCAGCCGCATCCGCGCCCCCAGCGCACGCGCACGCCGCCCTCGCCGCCTACCACAGCATCAGCTCGGCCGTTTATCCGTGCTCGTAATAGACCACGCGACTTCCGTGCCGATTCCGCGAGACCTTTTCGTCTTGTACTTTCTCTCTTGTCCTTCCCGCGACTCTCTTACGCCCTCCCGCGCCGCTTGTCTCCCCCGAATTCTTCTTCTTCTTCTTCTTCTTCTTCCTCTTCTTCCTCTTCCTCTTCTTCTTCTTCTTCTTTTCTTCTCGCCGTCAGATTGTCTGAAGATCCCTTCCTCGGTATGCGAGGATATGCGATCAGGATATGATGTGCGAGAGCATACGGTACCGATCGTCAAGGTACCGACGATGGCAAGCTCGCGATCCATTGCTCGCTATCTTTACCTTTGATTCGCGAGTCTGATCGGACGCCTCCAGCTCTATGCATTCAGATCGCACACGCATACAGGGAGCCCCGATGCTATCTAGCACTCGACTTTGCCGTTGATCGATGGCGAGAATCGCTGAATATTCAGCTTCCTGGGCTCTACATATCAGCATTTCTCTCCGATCTTACACAAAGGTGTAAAAGGGACTCGTCTAGGACCCGTACGCGAGTGATGAGTAGAAACTCGATATTGTTGGACCGGCGCTACTTGTTGGAACTCTTTCAATATGTACTTTCTCTCTCTCTCTCTCTCTCTCTCTCTCTCTCTCTCTCTCTCTCTCTCTCTCTCTTTCTCTCTCTCTCTCTTTCTCTCTCTCTCTCTTTCTCTCTCTCGCGTTGCTCCGCGAGGACGAGCGCCGATCTTGTTCGGCGTGCTCGCTTTGACTTCACTTCATTCACGATGTTTGCGTTCCTGTTTCTCTTCTTACCTGTGAACCGGTCGTTGGACCAAGCGTAGACTCGATTTAATCGTTGCCCTTTTTATGTTTGTTCTCGTTAAAGCTGTTCTCTTGAATCGCGTTGTTTTCTCGTTCGTAGGATGTTTACTGGTTATCGTACTGATTAAATTGATCATTGATCATGACGACCGAGAGTTGGAAATTCAGAAGGGGGGAGAGATGACGGGACGTCAGTCCCGTCGAGTGCCTAGTCGAGTGCCGGATCCCTCGTCTTCTCGGATTCGTCCAGGTGTATTTATTCCGCCTTCTCGCGACACCTTGGCGCAGCTCACGCGACGTCCCGAGCAATTAACTCGCGTGCGAGCATTCGCTCGGTCACGCCGCGTGTCCGACGCGGATTCGATTACGTAAGCTCGTCGTCCCTTGGCGTAGCAGAAGAACGTTTCTAAATCCGTTTCGTGCCAGCAGCGAGGCAGCGGTCGTACGTTGACATCGGCCCTCGCTTTCGGAGCGATCCGCTTTCAAAACATATTCAGAGATATTCTCGCCCGAAACCGCCTTGGAAACCAGTCGTAATGGGCTATTATCGGTGCGAGAGAGCGCCGAACGAGCTTCGCAGCCTTATGCAACCGATCCTTGCGTTTTGCTCTTCGTGCGGCCGGGACGCGGTCGGCTCTTCCCATCTGCGGGCCGGGCAGTTATCGGAAATAACGAGATACGCGCTCCGCGCACGTTCGCCGCTAAACCATTCCGAGAGAAGAGCCAGGACAAGAGGCATTCGTTCCATCTCGCGCGTCTCTCTATTTCTCTCGGTCTCTCGTGGCCCTTCCCTCCCGTCTTCTCCCTCAAGGTTTCGCGCGGCACGGCGCGACACGCACGGACGGCGGGACGTGCGGGATCTGTCTATCCGCATAAAGGAAACGGGCATTAGCCGGGGCGGGCGGAGGTGAGGGGGGGGGGGGGGGGGGAGCCGCGTTCGCGTTTTCTCGAGGTTAGCGCGAGGTCGAGTAGGTCGATCAGAGAGTATTTCAGAGGGAATGATGAATAGCAGGGCGCGGGAGGATCTCGCTGGCTCGGCGAACGAGAGCGGGCCGAGCGGGCCGAGCGGGCGTTCTCCGTCGAGCTGACAATGCACCTTCCTAAGGAAAGGGGCGGGGGGCGGGCGCGCGACAGAGAGCGAGGTCAAACCACGGTGCTCTAGCCACGGTCAAGCGCGAGAGTTTCGTCGCGATGCAGGAAGGGCGACGCACGAGGTGCGCTCTGCTCTGCTCGCTCGCTTCTCTTCTTCTAGCTCTCTACATTTTCTTCTCGCTCCTCTTCTTCTTGGCGCAGATACCGAGCGCGATTTACGCACCGCGTAGCGCTGTATAGACGCGCGCGCGTCTCCTCTTGCTAGCTAAGCGGCAGCTCGATGCAGCAGAGCTCGCGTTGGATGATGATCGATACTATCGCGCGCGCGGTAGGCGTGTTTACGGCAGGCATTATATCGTCTACGCGGTGTCTGCTTCCCAGGTAGCTAGTTCTCCTCTTCTTCTTCTTCTTCCGCGTGGGCGTACGCGCGGGCTTAAAGACGCGTCGGCTTTCGCGAGATCGAAACCGCGAGCAGCGGCGAGAGGATGAATCCATCGACGGTGTCAACCGTCGCTTTCGATTAGACTAATTGGGCGAGACACATAATCGTGATCTGGATATACGTAATAGGATTAAGGCTCATACGCGTCGCGCGCGCGCGAGAGAGAGAGAGAGAGAGAGAGAGAGAGTGTGTGTGTGTGTGTGTGTGTGTGTGTGTGTGTGCGTGCGTGCGCGTGTGTTTTGTGTCTATTTTTAAACCGAACCGATCGACCAGAGTGAGCTTTAGGGACTGAGAGGCGGAGAGCGAACGAGAACGGTTCGTGGCGCGCACGTTAAGGCGCGTGTAGGTCGTCTTTAGAGGAAACGAGACTAGAGACTATATAGCAGTTAATTTATTGCGACTCTTTAGCTCACCGGGTGTCCGCGGCGAGTGCAGGGTGCGAATGTACGAGAGCGTGCGAGAGACGTACCGAGAGATCAGGCGACGCGGACTTATCACGAGAGAGCAGAGTTGGCGAGGCGACGCGAGCGATGCTTTCGCGCAAAGTCGCGCGCAGGTGTGTGCGATCGGGATCGAGTTGAGCAACGCGAACGCACCGGGGCAGAGCAAGAGTGTTTGTATCACGTATGTGTTAGATAACGCTCGATAACGCGCCGGATACGAATACGAATCGAGCGATGCAGAGTGCAGCTAAAGCCGTGCGCAAGCGAGCTATCGCTCGGAGCTGTCGTCACTAGGTCTCGGTACTCGTAACTAGGGAGTTGTGTGAGGTACAAGTCCTGATCGGCAGGGCGCGCGAGGTCCACCCCCAATCCCCCGTACTTAATAACCCTTGTGTACTGTAACGAGCAACAAGCAAGCCGAGCGACATCGGCGAGATCGACCGAAGAGGGAGGATCGCGAGAGCCGAGTTCTCCCGCTGGTGCCTGGCTAAGCGCGTTTGCCGGAAAGATCCTCGAGAAAGAGAAAGAGAGAGAGAGAGATCACGCGGCTTGACATCAACGCGATCTTGGCGCGTCTGCGACGCGTGCACTCGCGCCGTTGCGCTCCTCTCGGAGATGAATGAGGCGCAACGTTCAAGGGGCGCGCGCGCGCGCGCGCGCGCGAGTGTACGCGTCCACCATTTGGAGAAACGAGAGCGCGAGCATCGCGCGAGATCGCACCCGAAGAGGCGGAAGGAAGGAACGTACTTCCGAGAGCGGGAAAATCATAGCGGGGCACCAGAACGGAGAACCGCGACTTTGATCGCGACGACGATCTTGTCGTTACGGTCGGCCTGACTTGGCCTCTGACCAGTTGCAGGAGAGTGCAAGGGTGTACGGAGGTTGGAAGGTGGGCTTCGGCACCGGTCGATCGGAACCCTAGTTACGAGTGCCGAACCTAGGGCCGAGAGGCCTAGTCTCTCTCGGCTTTCCTTAGACGTAAACAGAAACGTGGCAAAGTAATGTGGAGAGAGAGAGAGAGAGAGAGAGAGAGAGAGAGAGAGAGAGAGAGAGAGAGAGAGAGAGAGATGCTGGTGAAAGTGAAAAGCAAACGTAAGACGGGCAACGTAAGACAAAGTCGTCGAAGCGCTCCTTTTTCTTTAACATATCCCGTTTCACGCGACGAGGAAGCAATCTCGCAGCCGATCACTTTTACGCGGAGCTTGCTTCTCGCGCGCCCTCGAGTACGCGCGAAGTCGATTCGAGAACTGTCGATGCTGTCGACGATCGGGTTTCTTTTGGAGCGCGTTTCTGGATCGACGCGCGCTTCCGCTTTCAAGACTGAGCCGTTCGGTTTTTTTTTTTTTTCTTTTTCCCCCCCCCCCCCCCCCCCCCTCCGCCAAATGGCCGGACCACGGAAAATGTTCACGAGTCACGTATCGTTTGCGGCTCTTTTTGCATTTTGCATCTTCTTCTCGTTTCTTTTTTTCTTTTTCTTTTTTTCTTTTTTTCTTTTTCTTTTTCCTCCTCAACGTCGCGCCGTACGTCGTGACGTACGGCAAGTCCGTATTTATTTCCTATGTTAGACGTGTACTACGTGGAGTGTCTTTGAGCGTTTTGTAGGAAATGCGCGCGAGCGAGGTCGCGATTTTTACGATTGACGGCGAGAGGTCATAAATTTAACGAGAATAACGTGAATATTTAGTGCCATAGGTTGCAGCGTGCCGCGCACTCGCGTCAAGACTGTGTACTTAATTAAATACTTAATTAAAGCAAATCGGTCTAGTGTAACCCGGGGCGTGGAGTGTTCGATATTTTTTAATGCTCAAGCGTAGAGATACACCCGTTACCAGATAATCAAAACGAGCAGTGCGTTCTCTCCTTTTCTATCGTTGTCTCCGTTGCTGCGGGGCTTTAGATTAGACTCTCGGCGCGTTGCGCTCACGCTCGTCGGAGAGTGATACAGCCGCGAGGACGATTGATTGGTTTTTGTTGGCGTTTCAAATTTTATACTCACTTTATGTCATCGTGTTTTGTTCCTGCGCGTATCTCCCTCGCGACTTCGCGGCGGGATTTTATCTTCCGCCGAGGGGCAGGAGGAACGCTCTCGGGGCTCGCGGTCTCGTCCGCGCGCGGCGTCCGATAATTATTTTCAGCTCTCGGTAGCGCGAGATCGCGAGCCTCGCGGCGGAAGAGGGGGGGGGGGCGGGGAACGGGGAGCGGGGCACAGATTAGCTTTATCAGGATTGCGTAAGGTGCAACGCGGCGTGCCCTCCCCGCCCCGCCGCCCTCTTCCGCGCGATCCCGCGGAGCAAAGTCGCGGAGCGAGTCTGCATATCGCGCTGCTTGTTACGCGTCGCTACGCCGCCGCGCGATACGCTTACGTTTCTTCTTCGTCTCGTTTCGTTTCCCCCCCCCCCCCCCCCCCCCCCCCCCCCGGTTCTTCTGTTCCGCAAAAAGAAACGCACGGTGGTGCTTCTGGCGCGAGGCGGAGCCGCGGATCCAAACGATTCGCCCCGCGAGTACGTGTAACGAACCCCGCCACTTTTTCTTCTTTTCTCTTCCCCCCATCCCCACCCCCACCCCCTCCCTTTCTTTCCTCCTCGTTTCTACGTAATTGTTTTCCGCGACTTACGCGTGCGGGATCCGCGCCGTAAACGTGCGCGGATCCTCCCTCGCGCGCGGGGTCGCGGAATGCGGGGCGCGCGAGATGTACACATAGACGCGAGAGCTACCGATTTCATTGAAACGCGCCGCTCTCCGCGGAACGCGAGCAAAGAGAGGCCGAGAGGCAAGCATTCGATGCATTTAATGAGGCGCGGGGCGGGCCCTCTCCGCGCGCGCGCGCGCGCGCGCGCTCCGACATTGTGCATGTATGTGTGTTTTACGATTTACAACTTACTAGGCTTAAGGAAAGAATGCAAAAATAAATAAACAACGTTAACGATAATGATAATGATAATGATAATGATAATGATAATGATAATAACGATAATGATAATGATAATCGGATAGCTCGTCCGAAGCATTGTATACGATTAGCACTACGTATAGTGATAATATATGCATATATATATTATCGATAACGAATACTTGTTTAAACCAATTGTCTCAATTAACGTATTTTCATTATATATATATATATATATATATATATATATATATATATATATATATACATACATATATATATAAAAATAAATGTTAGATTTGTTGAGTTAAAACAAAAAAAAGTAAAAAGAAAACCACTTGTGCGTCTGTCTTTTTTTTTTCTTTTCTACTTCTTCTCACTTGCGTGCGTGCGCTCTTCTCACGATCTCGTTGTCTCGTCGAGAAGCAAACTGCTCCTTGATCCCGCTGCATGGGCGCGCACCGCATCGACGAGCCTTCTCTCGAGTAAGTTAATTGCGTGCGTATTGCGATCGGATCTCTCATCAGATAGAGCCGGATCTCTCCGCGCAACGGATAGACGTCGCTCACGACGGAACAGCAGGTAGCATGCGAACGATAATTATCTTAATGGACTCCGGGGGAAGATCTAGCTTGGCGATTTCGTGCGCGACGTGCGCGCTGCTTATCGGGAGGCTGGACTGGCACGTTTCTTGCCGAAGAAGTTTCATCGGGACGCACGCGTCACGCCACGCGTCACGACGAAAAATCCCGGATCGGATCCTTCTCGGTGTCTCGGCTCCTTTCGAGGGACAGCGTCACCGCTGATGGCGACTCGGCGCGCGTTGTCCTTTATTCATTTAAGCGGCAAAGCCGAGGCATCTTAGCGCTGCTAATTATTCGATCATGCGAGGACTCGACTACTACTATTACTACTACACTACTGCTACTACTACTACTACTACTACCGAGAACACGTATCGCCGCTCCGCGATTCCCCGGAGGTGCTGCCAAACGTGTCGAGGGCGGGGGGAGGTGAAAAGAGAGAGAGAGTCAGTCGCGCGGTCCCATAAATCTCGGTTAACCCTCGGCTAATAAATATTTAACCCTTTAAATTTGCAACAACCCTCGGCGGCGTGTAGCCATTTGCATAAGGCTTCTATTTCATTTACACATCGCATAATTGAATATTTAAATTCAATTGCCGGCCGTTACGCGCTCGCAGTTCCGAGCCGCAAAACTGCAGTAAAACTTGTAACGGGGCCACTTTCCCTCCCCGGGAAGAAGAGCCACCCCCGAAGTGCGGCACATCTCGCCGTTTCGCCGAGCTCTCCTTCGTTCGACCGCGATCAACCCTTGGAAAGTACTTGAGGAATATTCCTCCGGCTGCCTCCTGGGAACGCGCCGTCCGCCGTCCACAATCGTGTCGCGCTTGCTTCGCCGTTTACCCCCACGCCTCCCCCCTCCTCCTCCTCCTCCTCCTCTACCACGTCCTCTACGGGCGAGCGAGCACTCGAAATTCGCGCCGTTCGCGCGAGCATTACGGACACTTATCCGCCTCGTCTTTCCTCGAGGGCGGCCGTTATTAGCGATTGCGTCAACGGTTGCATTCCTATTTTTAGCGCTTTCCTTTCCGAAAGGTGCTCCGCCGGCTGTCCATTCGAGAGGCGCCATCGCGAGGGGCGCTCCGATGATGCGTACTCGATGATTGTCGTCCGTAACGCGCGCAAATCGCGAACAATCGCGCCGGCAGGCGCGCTCGGAATAATCGCGATAATCGGGAGCGAAAATTCGCGTCCAGCGGATTCGTCCCGCGGCAACGGCGGCGGAACGCCATGGATCCCGAAATAAAGCCAAGCTCTCGCGCGCGCCAGCGAGATCGCCTCCAGGATCGACGTCGCGTTCGCGTCGCGACGTCGCTCGCTATCGTCGCGTTCCGATGGCCAAATTAAAACCGTCGCGCCGGGCGCGAGTGGTCCCTCTCCCCCTCTCTCTCTCTCTCTCTCTCTCTCTCTCTCTCTCTCTCTCTCGCTCTCTCGCTCTCTTATTTTTTTCTCTCCCCTCCCCGCTCCTCCCCGCCCACCCCTCCCCCCGCTCCTCTCCTCTCGCGGCTCTCGCGGTAAATATTTTTAGAAGACGATTCGTCGGCCGGCGAGCGTATACGCGCCACGTGTCGGAGGCGCTCTCTCCTCCTCCGCCGCGCCTCTGCTCCTCCTGGTGAATGTCCTCCGCTTCGCTCTCCCTCTCCCCCTCCCCCGCCGTCGCCGCCGCCGCCGCCGCCGCCGCCACCTCGTCGTTGTTCGGGATGTCCCTCTCACGGTGACGACGATCTCCTCTCTATACTGCTCGAGACGGCATCTGGCGTCGGAGCACGTATGGCCGTTAGCGCTTTCGCGAAAGGGATTACCATTGTCACGTTATTCATGCTAACGATGATCGGGCGAGATCGTCCGCGACGATAATCGCCGTGTCACTAAAATCGTGGAGGCGGTCATTGTGAGCGACATACTGACAGCATAATAAATTATCCTCTCTCTCTTCCTCGTGCCCTCGGCTTTCGTGACTTCTGTTGCTCCATTCGCGCATCGGCGCGCACGTGGTAACGCGATACGCGCAACGCCTGGCGCGCTGACGATCTCGAAGCGATCGGTACTTTGCGGACGAATGACTTACGAGTAAAATCGAGGGGATGTCGATTGCTCGGAGGCTGGCTCGGAGCTCGCGTTTAACGCTTAATTTGCTTTCCTTGGCGTCCAAGAGGACGTGAAAGGGCGGGGCATGCATGCGCGACGTGTCGAGATGCGGAGGAGCCGCGGATTCCTGTAGCGGACGACGAAGAGGCGGATATAGGTCGATCGCCTCTTTCGGTTTCCATCTCCAATCGAGTGCCTTCGTGTGCAATCGGAGAACCGATTTCTATCGGTTAGGCGGCATCGTCGCCGGCAAGAGGACCTTCCAGGGAGCAGCATTGCGTAAATTCGCCCGGAGCCGAAGCTGCATGGCAAGAAGACGACGACGCTCCACATCGATCGCCTGTAATTAGCTCGGCGCCATTACCATAAAGCGTGTGCTCATCCATGGCGTGCTCTCTGTCATCGCTCCCTGAATTTCGTCATGTCGCGCTCGAATCTTACGACCGCGAGGAAAGGATCGCCGACTTCTCTCTCGTCTCTCCGCGAAATCGTGCCGCAAATGGCGCCTCTCTCGCGCGACACGCATAAATACGCACGCACGCACGCACGCACGCACACACGGCCAACGGCGTTTACAAGAGCGGCGAGAGCGATTCCCACACCCACTCGGAGCTCGGAGATGGTGCGTTTCTCAAGGTGCTCGTGCGCGCACGCACGCATGCACGTCTCGCGTTCGCGGCACATCGCTCGCGAGTAATGTGATAAGCGTAACGACGAGGCGGACCAATTGCAGCACGCGGTATTCCACGTCTTAGAACCGCCCATTTGTGCGTGCACAAATGCCGTCACCATCTTCATTGTGTCGGCTCGTCGTCGTCGTCGTCGTCGTCATCGTCGTCGCCGTCGTCATTGTCTCGGGCCGCGCGCGTTCACTCTCGCGCATTTTGTGTGCGTATGTGTGTGTATGTGTCTATGCGTGCGCGCGCGCTCCATGTGAACGGAAAGAGCGGGCGGGAGAGGATCACGGCACGACGGCGACACGTTGGTGTGCATTCGCCGTTAGCTGTCTGGTAATCTCGTCGCTCGCTGGAAAATTACAGATCATGACATTAGCGCCATAGGGACATTTTCGCCAATTTTCGCCATCCTGGCGGTTGAATTTACAATCCGGGAATGGAAGCGTGAAAATAGGGAAGCGAAGAGCGCGACTCGACAGGCGAGGATCCTTATCGCGAATAGCTGCGGATTCGATGACTCATTGAATCATTCGGTCGCTCCGAGGATACTCTGAAGAGTCTGATCGCTGATGGCTGCTCGATCATGATTTCTCTCTCGGAAGGAATCGATCGCGCATTCACGTCGTGCGAATACAATTATCTCGCGACCAGCCACGTCAGCTGCGGATGTATATTTTCATAATGTAATACCGTTGCGGCTCCGCGAGTGGTGGATCTCTCTCTCTTCTTTGGGGCGAGCGGGCGTCAAGAGGGTGGGCCGCTGGAGCGCGCTCCTGGGGACGGGATGGAGTGCGGGACGGGCGCACGGAAGATCGGGGGGAGAGAAAGTGCGTCGAGGGTGTTTTGCTGGTAATTGGTGCCAATTTAATCCTGCCCTTCGCCCGACGTAGCCGGTATTAACGCTAAGGGAGGAACGCCGCCGAGAGCTAAGGGAGGGTGACGCCCTTCCCACGCGGGCCAGGCTTCCGCCGATTTCTCCCCAGCCCCCCTCCCCCACCTCTCTCTCTCTCTCTCTCTCTTTCACTCTCTTTCTCCCTTCTTCATCCCTTCTTCATCATCATCTACGAAAACACGCGCGTACACCCACGCCGCGACGCCCGAGTGCGCTCGCCCCTGCCACGTGTTTCTGTGTGAAAACCCGGGTGAGATGGGGGTGGGGGGAGTAGGGAGGGGAGGGGACGGGAAGCCCCGAGCGGACGCGCGCAGATGCAGGCGCGCTCGCTCGCGCGGCCGTGAGAGAGAGCCCAGCAGGAAAATATAATTAACGGTAATCGCTCGCGTATATGGCTCGGATTAACTCCGGTAATGGGGGCAGAGCGGGCAGACGCGAGGGGCCGAAGCCCCACGTCAAATTCCTCGGGGTTATCGGATCGAATGAGTTTCCCTACGGGATTACGACGCGGACGCGCTCGTCCGGGCGTCGCGATTCGTCCGAGACGGACAAGGCGCGCGCTCAGTCTCTCCGGAAAATCGAGGACCTGGAAAGATCCGCCGGAATGAGGGTTGGTGGAGAGGTAAGAAGGAAAAGCACGCGCGCGCGCGCGCGCGCGCACACGCACGGAGAGATTCGGTATTAATAATGCATCGCGCGAGGACGCCTCGCGCGTAACATATCATTAGCGCGTATTTGGCATTCAAATTCCAAAGGAGGTAAAAGAAAAATGCTCTTTAATTCCATTCCGAGGAATACATTTAATATTCATATCGGCGCAGGCGTAATATACTTGCAAATTTATCGCGCGCGCGTCCACGATTACAGGGTGACCATGCTAATTCGAGTTGGTCCGAGTTGGCGCGAGCGAATTAATGCCAAGCAGAGTGCCTCGGCAGAGCAGTTTTTCCGCGCGCGGTGATTCCAGGCTGATTCGCGCCTCGTCGTTGTCGTAACGAGCTGGTCGCTTCGCTCCGCGATGGTCTCTTCCTCTCGAACCACCGCTCGATCGTCGAGCTCGCCGTAGGCTGCGTATCCACGAATTGCCAATCGGCTTTGGAGCTGGCTCGAGGAAAGGGGCTGGTCCATCTCCATTGTTCAGCGAAGGGAATGCGATCGGTTCGTGCGCCTCTGGACCGGCCTGATGGACCGGCGAGCGAGAGCCGTCCTCGCGACTTTCGAAGCGATCGAGAGGGGATCCAAATAGCTCGGGGGATGAGTGGAGCGCGATCGACGCATAAGCGGGTCGCGATGGCGTCGTGGGACGAGGAGGAGTACGAGGAGGAGCAGAGGAGGACGGCCGAGGGGAAGGTAAAGTGAGAGAGGACGTGGAGGCGCGGGAGGACAGCGAGGCAACCGTGGACGGAGAGATGCCAGAAGATCTTGTATGCAAATTCCCTCGGTGCATCTCCGTGGGATCCTGGCGGGATCCGTGGAGGATTAACGGGCCGGCTCGCATGAAAGGAAGAAGAAGAGGAAGGCGCGCGAACGAACCTTTCTCCCTCCTCGAGAGTCTATCCTCCGTTTGTGGCGAGCGGACGTTTCTCTCCCTTCCTCTCTCTCCCTCTCTCTCTCTCTCTCTCTCTCTCTCTCTCTCGCTTCTTCGCTGCTCGCGCCAATTCCGCTCGTCCTTCTTCCTTCGTTTTCTCCTCGTGTTCCACCTTCCTCCCCCCCCTCCCTCCCCCTCCCCCCTTCCCCGGTCGAAGCGGTCGGCTTGGCGGTTCAGCCGCCAAATAAGAGAAGCGATCGCGTTTATTCGCGAAGGAGCAGCGAGCAGCGGTAACGGCGGGCTCGCCCTTCTCGAAAAGAGAAGAAACCGTGGCATCTCGGCAGCGCGCGCCCCTCGCCCCCGCCCCGTTGATCCCGCCGGTTGATCGGTAGCGGAACATTTTCGAGGAGAGCTCGAGCAGGAGAAATGTATTCAGCGGAATGCATCGTCGCCGCTGTCGCCTCCGCTGATGTCGCGTCGCTGGGAACGAAAACGGTCGTCCGTGCATGCAAACCCGTCCGTCCTCCCTCGATCTCGCGGGATCTTCGGCCGAGGCGGCCGAAGATCGCCAGCGCGCCGGTATGCGATCCTCGCTGGCCGCGGACGGACGGAGGCGGGAGAGAAGGAGCGGATCGAGAGGTGCGAAGAAAACTATTTGCCAAAGATTTTTGTCGGCGCGGCGCGGCGCAGCGTTAGATATACGATCTCGCGAAAAAGAGGAGCGAGCGCATACGTGAGCCGCGTACGGAGATGAATCTCCCGGAGCCGCTCGCCGCGCACGGATGTTATCGTTATTGCCGAGGGATCGGATCGCCGCGGAACACGACCGTTCTCGCTTTTTGCCCCGGCGAATTCCGGTGCATTCCGGTGCGCCGAGTTGCGCGCTCGGACCTCCATGAGGCTCGTCCGCTGACGCTCGTCCGCTGGCACTCGCGCGCGGTTTCTCAGATCAAGCCTGCCGCGAATATCACACGCGAGCTCGGGAGGCATTCCGAACACGTCGCGCGATCTGGAATCCAGCTGGGAGTTAATCGCAATTTAGGTATACTCGGAAAGAACGCTCGCGCTTCGCTGCTTGGTACAGATTTGGATCTCGAGCCGGCTCGAGGTCGCCAATCCTATCTTGTCACCTTTGATCGGCGGCGTCCCCTAATCCGCGAGCGCTTAATACCTCGCGGGGGCGCGAAATTACCGCGGCAAATGCACGTCGTTGAGTCCAACTCGTCGGCGAGGGGTGGCTTCTTGACTGGAGGTAATCGAGCTCACGCGTATAAATCCTATTAGAGGATTAGAGGGACGAGTGCGCGCGCGCGCGCGCGAACATACGCGCTCCCGCGTATCCTCATGCAAATATATGGCAAACCCCCAAGTACCCCTTCGTGGCTGTCGGGAAGAGGAGAGGCCAGGGTGGAACAGGATGTGCGGAGTAGGTCGGAATATCGACTCCTTCATCGCGAGGAGGAGAAATTCGCGGTCGTAAGCGCGCGCGCGTAAGAGACGCTCCGACGACGCAGCGCGCCGGATGCGTCCTGCTAAATCGACCGGCAGAATCGCATCCTCCGATTTCGATCTCTTCCGGTCGCTCGCTCGCTCGTGGAGAGCGAGCTCTCCATCCGCGATAAAACCGTAAAACGGTGCTTCGTCCGCGCGCGGTCGCTCATAATAGTCTGAAAAACGAGACGTAAATTCGAAACGTGAATCCACACTCGTCGCGGATTTCCGCGTCGGAGATCGCTCGGATCTCTTCAGCGCCCGAGATGATGTTCCCACCTACGAGTATCACTTTAGAGATGCGCTCTGGTGCTCTTCTTCTCGCGATGATGAATCCTTTTATCTTCGGCAAGTCTGGCGAGTCCTCTCCCCGTTTTCTTTATCCGCTCGCTCGATTCCTCGCCGACAAATTTTTAAATCGCTCGCGTCATCTCCGTCACACTCGCGGCGAGACAGTGCGGAGTTGGCTCGTGCTAAATTTAACGTCGCTCTATGAGCCGTGGATTCCCGCTTGCAAAATGACGTCTTACCCACTTACGGTTCTTTGACGTTGAACGACATTGTACCTCCTTGCTGCTTCTCTCGAATAATCCGGAATTCACCCGTGCTATCCGTATCGACGGAAGCGTCTCTCCCCTCTCGATATCGATCGACTGGCATTTCGTGACGCGCTGATCGATAGGATTCTTTCGCAATTCGATCGCCCGCGCGATCCGCTCGTTTCACCTGGAACGTGGACGTTGCGGTGTTAACCGCTGACGTTTGACCTTTACCTAGCCCTGTCTTGTAACGCTTGTCCGTACGGTCTTTCACCGTCTCTTTTCATCGAAGCGCCGTCCGTCGAGATCTTGCACGACATTCGCTTCTTCCGTCCATGCGCAAATGAGAAACGTTCAAACCCGCGTAGGATGCGTCTCTGTAACGAGAAGCTGAAATGATGAGAGCTCTCATATGTTTCTCTCTCTCTCTCTCCCTCTCTTCCTTCTTTCTCCTTTTCTGTTTCTTTTTATCCGACCGCGACGAAAGGCAATTAAGAAACGACACCGCGCTGAGCCCGTTACATCCCGGGACATGCCAGAGAGGACATTAACGTCTCTGACAAATTTACGCGCGCATTGGATGATCGATCGGATCGATCGAGTCGGTACCACGTGGTGTCACCGGGCAACAATGCCTCGGGAAGGGTAGAAAACGGAGAGAGCAAGAGGGCGAGAGAACAGTAGTGGCGTCGTGGCGCTCTGCACGAGCGATGGTAATCAAGGTTCGTCCGTCCGTCCGTCCGTCCGTCCGTCCGTCCGTCCGTCCGTCCGTCCGTGAGCGTATTGAAAGACGCGCCGCTGAGAGGATCAGTCATTCGGCGCGGCGTGAATCACGGCCGCATCGCGGCCCGATCTTTTTCTTTCCTGTCGACTTTGTGTGCGGGCGAGCGCGGCCCTGCCGCCCCGGAACGGCGGAGCTTACCCTTTCTCGCCTTTCTTCCCGAGCGGAGTCCTTCCCCCCCCCCCCCCCCCTCCCGCTCCGTTCCGCTTCTCGGGGCTCGTCGTTGCCTCTTGTCCGCGCCCTCTGCTGCTGAGCGCGGCTCTGTCGCGTCCCCCCCGTCGAGCTCCGAGCGCAACTGCGTAACCGGAAACGCGCTACGGATTATCGGCGCTTTTCATCAACGGGGCAGATATTTCCGCGGTCTTTCGTATCCCGCCCGCGTCGCCCGCCGATCCTTCGTAGGACGAACACGTTCGCGGAGCGAAGCATGTCCCGTCGAACGGTACCGAGACGCCCCGCGCCCCCGGTGTACCGGGGACGCATTTGTCATTCACGAATAGGCGCGGGCTCGCGCCTGGGTGGTCACTCGTCGTCGACGCTATCGCGAGAGACGAGGGAGAGAATCGGAGCGAGCAAGACCGAGCGAACGGGTGTCGAAGCCCCCGGTCTTCGCTTATCTGCGATGACAATGGGCGTTCCATCTCCGACACGGGCGACGATTTTCCTCCCGCGATAACTCGCACGCGGATTGCAAGGCTGACGAACTGACCGATCCTTATCGCCGGTGGATCGCGCGGAATGACCGCCAGGCGTGAATAAGTATCGTGAATGTTTATCTGTAGATTGCGGAAACGTGAAGCGAGCATTTCGTTCGGGCGAAACTCGGTAATGCACGCTGCACTCTGCGCCGGCCGGATGTCCCGCAAACAAAAAACGGCAGATAATGGAGGGAAATGGGCCAGCCGGAGCCCAGAAGTGAGAGTGGAAAGGATTTCTATTCCAAACGTGCACGTATAATCCTCCCTGGCAGCCTGGATGGAACGGTACCAGGTGAGGTCGGGGCGGCAGGAATGCTGGCAGGTGTGTCAACTACCGTTCGGGACAACGGTTGAGCCTCTCTTCGAGTTCTGGCGGGCGAGAGGAAACGCCTCGCCGTGAGCGGGTATTCGCGCGACGCGACGCGACGGTTTTAGGATGAATTTGATAGTCGTTCAAGGCACAACTTCCGAGTTCGTCAACGGACGAAACGAGCGCTTCGAGACCTCGGCGAGAATCTCCCCCGCCAACCGGATCTTCCGAGCCAGCTTGGACCGTAGAGACCATCGGAGAATCCATCTAGAGCTTGACGAGTGACTCTCGAGCGATTCCTTTCAACGCGGTGACATCGCCGCCTCCAAAGTCGCCGTATTCGAGACGGTACAATGATCCATTCGAGAGAGAGAGAGAGAGAGAGAGAGAAACAGCCGGCGAAGGCCTGCAAACTCGTCTCGAGGGAGATTTAAGATTTTCTGAATAAGCGCAGCAGCGTCCGCGCGCGATGATTATTTACGTTCCCCGGCAAGGGAGAGTGCCGACACCTCACCCACGTGCTCTCTCAGGTGCGACCGGACGGTTGCGCGTTCCCACGCATGCGATCTAGTCCCGATCCGCGTCTCTTTTCCCTCCTTTTTTTCTTTCGCCTCCTTTACTTTCCCTCGCCTTCTCCCGGCTGGCCATCGCTCTCGTGCCTAAGAATAGGCACGGCCATGGACGGCAGCAATGGCTCTGGCAGCGAGATTGTTGTTACATCGACGCCTCGTTTGGCCCAGTCGCATTACTGTGACAAACGGCACTCGTAGATCTGCGAGATCCGTCGTGCCGGCCGCAGCTTCCGGTCGCTGCGCCGGTGCGCCGGCGCTGGTCCATTAACCGAAATTTCGATGGGGAAGGAGCTCTCGCGTCGCGCGGCAATCGTCAGCCGGGCCGGGCGGAAGTGAGCCGGGCCCGGCTCGTCCTCCTCCGTTTTCGTTAGCACTTTTATCCCACCCTAAATCTTGTTCTGCGCAAACGACGCGAGCCGACGCGGAATGCTCATTGATTAATCGGCGCTGGCGATACAGATTTGTCGCGTGTAACTCAGCTCGCGGCGCTCGCGCGCGCGCGACGAAAATTAATCCCGCTCTTAACACGTGTCCCGTTTTCAAAAGCCATTCGTCTCATTTAGCGCGCGATCCAAAAGGATGCTGCTGCGCCGCGCGATTAGTCTCACCGCTTGTGCAACAAAGTGCCGGTCGTATTCTTGGATCCGCATTCACATCTGCGTCATTTGGCGCCAACTAAAAGCCGGCTTATTTCATTTTCGGTCCGTGATCTCACCGGAGTACGCGAGTACGCTTTGTCGCGGGGTGGGGCGGGGGAGGGGGGGGGGGGGGGAGGTTGTCGTCGCTGTATTCTGATCGGAAAGAACTTGAGAGAGGTTTAAGGAGATCTCTAGAGATGAGATCCTCCGCCACGGGAGGGAGAATTAATCTAATCGACTGATCTCTGTCTGATCCTTGAGATAACAATTGCATCCAATTCCGCATTCTGCATTTCCGCTTTCCAGTCTCGCGTGTGTCTTGCGTGTCGGCGAGCAGCGATAACGGCCGTAGGCGCTCGCTTTCTCGATTCCGCGCTCCGTGCAGCCGAGACAATAAGTCGTTTGCGTTTGATCTCCCGCTGTAAAACCCCCGTTGGCGTTTGATCACGCCTCTGACAGGGTCTCCGGCTCATTAATCGCGCGTGTCGCGACGCGAACACGCGGGCGAAGCGGACAAGCGAACGGATGGATCATCGAGCGGAACTTCGGCGCGATGTCTATATGGAAGTGTGACATCTTGACGGTTATTCCTGGCCGCTTCTCACACAGCATCGGTCCCCCTAGTTGCACTCGCGAGAGCGCGCGCGCCTAGGGACACCTTGGATGACAGAAGCGAGGAGGTGAGAGGGACTTGCGGGAAGCGGCACGACGACCACGACGACGACGACGACGACGACGACGACGACAACGACGACGACGACGACCACGACGACGACGACGACGACGACGACGGTGGCGGCGACCGCAGCGGCAAGAAAGGAAGAGAAGGCGCTCTTTTGCGCTCGTCAGAAATAGTGGCAGTTCCCTGTCTCCGCGCCAGCTACTGCCGATATCTATTCCGGCGCGCTGCAAAACAACACGCCGCTCCTGTCTGGACCGGCCAGCCGGTAGTTATTATGTGACGACTGCGCGAAACCATCGTTCGGGAATGTCGGTTACCGCAAACGAACGGGCGCGATGATCGGTCGATGATGGCGTTCACTTTATCCAACGATTCGAGAAAGAGCCGCGGGATTCTGGCTCGTCTTTGAGATCTCGCGTACTGCAGCGCGCTGCTCCGTCCTGCTTTATTTGTTTACGAAAAATGGATCTCCAGGCAGATGCCGAAGCGGGCATTCGATGATGCAGACGAGGCATTAGTTCCCTTAATTTCTTCGATAACCCTCTTCGATCCTACACCTGGTCCCAGCCGTACGAAAAAGTCAAAACCGTATACTCCAGCCCGCTCTCGGTCTTGATCCTTTGACCTTGCATGCGGGCACAGCTGTGCTCGCGGGGAAAGAACGAAGGAAGAGCCAAAGCGGCAAATTCCTGTCCCGCTGCTTGTAAACGCGTCGAGTGACTCGATGATGATCTCTCGACAGGCGATGATTCACGCTAGAAGAATCGCGATTGCCGATTGCTTAAATCGCGCCCATGGCGGGCACTCGACGCCCCCGCTGTCCGTAGTAAATATCGCGCATCGATATCGCGTATATCGATACATCCGCGGCGATACGGCGGCCGGCCACTACACGGAATATTATCGCTGATAATCTAGCAATTGCTCGAGATCGCGAGATCGTGTCTCGCTTCGCAGATGGACATTCCTCGATACGATCCTCTCGAGAGAGGCTCCCTTGAGGTCTGCGCTTAACGTCTCGACGGAACATCGATTACACGTGGGCACGGGTTCCGGTTTGCCGGCTCGCGATGGTTTACAGCTAGTCGAAGCCCCGACCAAGACGCAGGATACTCTGTTACGTAGCTCACCGAGGTCGAGGTCGGCCCGGCCGCGCAAGTAGCGCCGTGTAAAGAGAAACCCGCACCGTTGGGAAACAATGTAGGTAACACGGCGAAGGTTAGGGGGGCCGTAAATCAAGGGAACGAGCATCGACGCCCGTAAAGTCATCGGGCACGATCAGTCCTATCGATGAGGTGATAGGAGAGGGCGATTAGGTCGAGCGAGCGCTCCTCCTTCGCGGCAGAAGTGACCGAGGCCTCCCCGGGCTTCCTTCCCCGCATTTCGACATCTCAGCCCTTTATTCGAGACGTACGTCATGTCTCGCGGGACGGAAGAAGAAGCGAACGGACAAGCTGCGGAATTCGCTCCGCGAAGCGGACAGTCGAACGGGAATTCGACGCCGAGAGGATTTAATTTTAACGGCGGAAAAACGGAGACCTCCCCGCCCCGCTGCCGAGAGGAGCCCGCTCGAAAACATCGACAGACTCGCCGCGGCACGGCAGTAACTATGTTAATGACTCGTAGGCGACGGGCTTTAAGATGTTAGACGCCTTCGTTGCTTTAAGCTCGCCGCACTCCCGCCGCGAGCGTCTTCGGCGCTTTGGCGTCGCTTGCCAGCGAATAGTTTAGCATCAATCCAGCGACGTCTTATTATAACGTTATTAAAATAACCGGTTCTCTCGGCTCGCGAAAATTCCTCGCGCTGCCGACCATCCTCGTCCAGTCGCTCGCTTTCTAGATTAAAGCTCGCGAGCGCGCGCGCGCGCGCGCGCGGCACTTAACTTCGATTTAAAGACCGTTAGTGGGTCTGATTTGAAAATTATCAAGATAAAGAAATTTCCGCGCGCGCGCGCGCACACTGACCATCTGCCCTCGCACTCTGTTCCTCTTCCGCGTAATTACATTATCGAGATTTACGAGCTACGAGTAGAACGCTCTCTCGGGCCGAGCGCCGGCTTCCTCCCTCCCGCCGCCGACATTTTGGAAATCTCGCGGCGAAATAACACGTTTCCCGACAAGGTGATTTAATGGAACGTATAAGAGCGAGACTTCTCTCTTCGCTCGGATATAAATGACGATCGATAAAGCGGGGCGATATTGAAGACGTTGTAACGGCAAGGCCGCGGCCTCTCCATGGAGCTGCTGCTCCGTTGTCATTACGAGGAGTAAATACGCTTCGACACGAGGCACCCCGCTGTTACCCCCTCCCCCGAAATCCCTCTTTTTCATTCCGGGAGTACCCTCGTTTCTCGCCGTATTGAAAAATATCGCAAATTTCCCGCGGCCCTTTGCGAGACCAGCCACCCTTCCCCTTCCCCTTCCCCTTCCCTCCTCCTCCTCCCACCCTCTCCCCCCCTATCGAGGAGAGAGCATGGTCGATCAGCTGCGACGAGATGTATCTCGCCTTTCCTTCATAATGCGAAACGTATTTATCGTATTTGTGACCTTATCGATACGTCATCTCGTATCGTCGCCTCGTATCTTGTTTACCCGGCGACAATTATGCCTGCGCACGGCGAGTGACATTTTTATCTGCCATCAAATCTCAGATACGACTCGTGCCTTTTTTTTATCGGGGCATAAAAACGCGGCGCTCGTTGTGTACCGCTGTACCGCTACACTTTAATTAATACTAGAACGACCGAGTCGATCATCTCAACGACGCACTGTTCCTCGACATGCAGCTCAGCTGCTACGCGTGAAATTTCGGATTATCTCGCGTCTATTAGCAGACGCGCGAGAAGAATCCTCGAAATCTGCCGACATCTCTCTCTCTCTCTCTCTCTCTCTCTCTCTCTCTCTCTCTCTCTGATGTTTAAAGTTCCCTTTAACTTCCCTTTAACTAAGATGCCATGATGTTCTGATATTCACATATTTGATTTCACTCTTGATCATTCCCGATCGCCGCTTCGAATGATCGATCGGAGCGGCTGCGCGAGCGTGTAATAAACGCATGACGAGCAAGGACTTTCGTTAAATCCCAGCAATGCACGACTCCTGGTCGCCGAAACTTGGCCGTGGCATATCGGGAGAGCGGGAGAGCGTTTCACGAAAGCCGGCTCCACGACCCTTCCTTCGCAAATCGTTTATCCTGCTTGTACAGTGCCTTCTACACGGCGGATATTGTATTACAGGGTTGAATATTTAACGAGGCCGGCGACACTTGGCACGAGGGGTAAAAAGTTCGCGGTCCCTCCGCTCCCCCGAGATATATCCCGGCGGGCCTCTCCCCCTCCCCTCCCCCTAATTCTTTTCGCCTCGATTTTCGCGATAGGCGAGGGACGAATTTTTTTTTTTACGAGAATACGCCGCGATGCGCGATACGATATTCTGTCTGCCGTCGCGTGTCACCAGCTCGGGGTTAGAAGGTTAATGTACGTGGCAGCAGGAGAGCCGGCGAGTCACGGAATTCCATGAATCATTGAACCGCCTCTTAAATAATCGGCTCTTCCAATATTACACTTGTTCCTTTATCGCTCGCTCCCCCTCGAATCTCGCCCGAGGTTCGTCACACGGCCGCGACCTGTGACGAGAGTCGTTATAATGACGCTACGATAACGAAACGGAGCGCCTGCTCCGTTAATTATTAACGTTTCCTCTTTACCTGGAACGCCGAGGGAGAATTGCCGTCCGACCATTTCTCACAGACAGGGAGATACGCGTCTTCTTGTGTTTCCTTGTGTCGCGTGTCGTTTCCCGCGATGAAATTAAATTTCGCTCTCGCGTCTCTCTCTCTCTCTCTCTCTCTCGCACGCGCGCGCGCGTTTCTCACAGCTTAAAGAGAGCCGCGACGACGCGGTGTCACCTGGTGCAGCTGTGACGTCAGCCGGTTGCCCCGGCTTTGCCTTGTTCCTCCATCCCTGCGCCGCGGCGCCACCACCCCCTACGTGCAATGCCATAAATCAGCCCGACAAATTTAATTATCCTGCTGTCTGCGATAAAGCCGGGCGTGCATCCTTCTTGTTGTCTAACTTCACCTATCTCGCAAGTCCTTTAAGCCTTTCGCTTCTTCCTTCGGCCGGAACGGGCGTCGCGACGCGCCCGGCCCGTGCAAAGTATGCAAAGAACAACCTCCCTCGGTTTACATTTCCGGAATGCGTAATTTACGCGGCAGATCGTTCCGTCCGCCCTCCTCCCCTCATCCGAACGGAACCGAGAATATCGTTTCGATATCGATGACCAGGGATTAAAGGAGGATCAAAGGAGGAGAAAACTGGAAAATTGCTGCTCGCGACGCAATCGAGCCCCGACGATCGGCGAGATAGGCGCGAGATACGCGCGAGACGAGATCTTGCGTGACGCTTATTGCGTTACCGCTCTACTCGGCTGCGGCTGTGTCGACTATGTCGCGTTAAGCGTGCTGCGATAAAAGTCGCCCGCTGGACGACCGGCCGCTTAGCGCTGGCGGAGGCGGGGAAACGCGGCCGTTTACGATTATTCCGTTAAGTGGCGGCTCGCGCGGTAACAAGCGAGATTATAACGGCTCGTTGTCGTCTCAATTAATCGAAATTCACGCTTATCCCCGCGCCGTGCGGCGGGGCGGGCCGAGGGCGGCTAAGTCACCTTTCGTTCGAGAGCTTAGCGAGATCACTATTAACTGCGCCGGGATAAACCACGGCCGGTGTCGGTTCTTATCTGCAGCCGCCGCGAGATAAATTCCGAGGCGAAAGCGCAGGACCCGCGGACCAGGACCCGGGATTAGGTTCGTGCGAATACCGCATTCCGTTATCGCCGTCGGTGCAGAGCACGAGAGGGACAGGAGAGAGAGAGAGAGAGAGAGAGAGAGAGGACGCGGTGGCGAGTTCGTGTACGCGTATGCGTGTGCCGGCAGCACACGCGCGCCAAGGGTCACTACGTGCCCGGTCGACGGCGCGCGATTAGAGCACGCTCGCGCTTACGTACGTTCGTACTTACGTACATACACGCCGCCGAATCGCGCGTGTCTTATCTACGATGTTCCTAGACACGTCTCTCTCTCGCGGCGGCGGCAGCGGCGGCGGTGCCCTCGGCGCGCTCGCGATACCCGATTTACGCGAGCTCGCGATAATCGCCTGGCCCCCGATACTGCCGCGACGAATTTATATCCTGCCGGTAATAATCGGGATAACGCAGTAACGACGTTGATAACGCATGACTTCTGCTATCAGATTTATACCGCTCGCAACTCGCGCTCGCTATACAAACGCGCCATCCGACGCGTATTAACGCGTTGCTTCAGCAAACATKTCGGGGGGSGGCGGGCGGCSGGGSGGCGGGAGGGAGGGAGCGGGGAGGGCCACGGAGGGGACCGTTCGTTTCGTGGTAAATCTCTGCCGAGAGGACTGCCTACTTTTTATCCACGTCTCAATTCGCTGCAGATGTTCCATCATCGCGAGAGAGATATCTCTCTCTCTCTCTCTCTCTCGCTCTCGTTGAACTAATTTGCGGCGTTGTTTCCCCGTCACGAAGACGATGGAGCGAGAAATACGAGAGTCGCCCGTGATTCGCGGCCGCTCACCCTCCTTCTCATTGAAATCGTAACCGCCCCCGCTGCCAGATCGGCATAGGGCGACTTGACCGAGCCGCTGTCTCATTGTCGTGCGCTCCACTCGCATTATAATACAATTTTCAGCGGTCCGGGCTGAATCCGCGCGTATCCCGAGCCCGTGCTCTCTCTCTCTCTCTCTCGCTCTCGTTGAACTAATTTGCGGCGTTGTTTCCCCGTCACGAAGACGATGGAGCGAGAAATACGAGAGTCGCCCGTGATTCGCGGCCGCTCACCCTCCTTCTCATTGAAATCGTAACCGCCCCCGCTGCCAGATCGGCATAGGGCGACTTGACCGAGCCGCTGTCTCATTGTCGTGCGCTCCACTCGCATTATAATACAATTTTCAGCGGTCCGGGCTGAATCCGCGCGTATCCCGAGCCCGTGGAAAGAAGGATCGGCCAAGTTGCGCCAGGAGCGCGAGAACGAGAGAGAGAGAGAGAGTGAATTAGAGCGAGCGGGATCGTCGAGAGGGAATACGCGCGCGCGCGCGCGCCAGTATGTACGGATTACGTACATACGCGGCACGCGTGTATACCTGTGTGCGCCGGTATAAAGTGAACCGGTGGCAGCTAGCACAATGCGCCGTATCAAACAAAGCTGCTATGCTCGGGACTTGTATGGCGGTGTGGGTGGGTGCGCGAGGTGTAGTATTACTCATTCAAATGATCCTCTCCCTCTTTTTCGTTCCCTCTGTGTCTCCCTCTACTCCCCCTCTCTCTCTCTCTCTCTCCTCCTCCTTTCCGTCCCGCCGCCGCCGATGTGACTGGCCGCCGGCGCTCGCTCGTCTCTCGTCCTCCTCCCCCGTTCCACCCCCGTTCTCGTTCACGGCGCTTTTAATCCGCCCTGGCATTCACATCTTCTGTACTCCGGTTAAATAAAGAGTCGTACTCTCCAGGGCCGAGTCCTGTTGCATGTGCCGGCGGCTCACAGATAGCGGAGCAGAGGCGCGCCGCCGACCAACCCCTTTCGCCTAGATTTCATTTTGGTGTACCGGCGGCTCGAGGGCTTCCTGCATCCGCCCATTGTGCCGACAACTTTTCCCCCCATTATTCGAGTCACATATCGAGCCCAGGCTGATTTCCGAGGCTTTTTTCCTCGTCCCGCCGAGAGGGAGGAGGGGGGGGGGGGAGGTCGTGTCGGTGTTCGGCGTCGTCCGTGCCGCGCGGGAGGTTGACCCTTAACGCGCACGTAAGGGAGCGGATTTTCCGAGATGGGGATTCGCATACTCTCTCTCTCTCTCTCTCTCTCTCTCTCTCTCTCTCTCTCTCTCTCTCTCTCTCTCTCTCTCTCTCTCTCTCTCTGTCTCTCTCTCTTATGATTCGTAAACGCGAATGAGGCGTGTTGTGTCCCT
>JAHMML010000057.1:487097-687794 GCA_020341155.1 Eciton burchellii | reverse complement strand
CTCTCTCTCTCTCTCTCTCTCTCTCTCTCTCTCTCTCTCTCTCTCTCTCTCTCTCTCTCTCTCTCTCTCTCTCTCTCTCTGTCTCGAATATGATTCGTAAACGCGAATGAGGCGTGTTGTGTCCCTCGCTTTACGGGCGTCAGGATTTTTCAGAGATCCGCAACTTTGCGCAAATCGAAATCAATCGTTCTCCGGAGGTCGAGGTCAGGCCGCGAGACACCTCTCGATCTTGTTCCTCTCACGGGGATGAAAAGGTCGATCCGAACCGCCGATTGCTCTTAATTCGCGTCGACTTTTGTCGTCGGCTCGATAAAAGCCGAATCTGCCCGGCGAGCCTCGACGTTGATTCTGTTTGCTTACGTCCTTCGGCAGTCACAACACGTTGCCGCGCAGAGGATATATCGTCTTTGGATCGTTTGCACCCTTGCCAGGCCCGGGACTACCGCGAAAAGCATCTTTAAACGGATTTTCCGTGGTACTAATGCCATTGTGGAGAGTCGCGGGGTATCACCGGTCGGAGCAGTAAAACGCGCGCTCCTTCTCTGCAGTGCGCGCTCCTGCGATGCGTCGCAGAGGATTGTCAACAAGGGTTGTGTCCGGCGTTATGCCGTGAAAATGCCCAGAAATCTCTCCCGAACGTGGGTCTTTTGTCGAGCGGAAAATTCTCGGAAGGATTTCTCGAGAAACTGGAGGGACGGAGAATGGGCCACACCCCCGCTGCGGCCCTCATTGTTCGAGTCGCAGCGGGCATCCTGTTCTCTTTCCGATTGGTGCTGCTCGACTAAACGGCTGCAGGTAAAGATAGCGGACCCTCGGATCGCAAATTCCGATCGGTGGGAAGGATTTGCTCGCAGTTTCCCGAGAAAGCCGCTTGCGACTCCGGTTTTTACCGGGAACCGCCCGGCATGATAATTAGGTGAACTTGTCCGCGTCCGAGAACACGGACGGCCGGAAGATTTATTTTCCCGTGATCGTGAAAAGATCCAGTTAGAAGAGGCTTTCCCTTTGTATCTGTCATCGTTGCGCCAGCGCCGCAAGCGTTTCCCATTAGCATATCGCCTGCCGATCGTCGATTCGTTCGGATGCGGCCGACAGAGAAATTGCAATCGTCGATCGCCTGATCCCCGCCGTTATTACGCGCGTCCTACATACCGTAATCACGCCGCGTCGCGTCATTTTGTCGAGATGACTGGCGTCGTCGGTCCTGATGCGGACACGCCCCGCAATCGCGTCGATGAAGAGGAGCGTGTGAAAGCGAACGCTTTGCTCTCTCTCTCTCTCGCGCGCGCGCGCGCGCGTTTTGCTACTACGAGCGCAGCTATATACGGGCAAAGAACAATCGTCGCTGTCGACCACACGCGAAATTGGCAGCAGCCTCCGCTCAATCCGCGCGCGTGTATGCGGATTATCAATCCGCGCGTACGCACGCACGCACGCACGCACTCACGCACGCACGACGTGTACGTGCGGGGTGGTCCATTGTCGGGCGGAAATTACGGAAACGCAAATTGGCCGGTGTGACTGTGACGGGCGCAGACGTGAGCCACGTGCTGCTCTGCGGTTCTGTAATCAGTAATACCAGTATTTAGGGGGTTGAAAGGGGACAGCGAGGTCGGATTTCTAAGCCGTAAGCTGGCTATTGAGAGATCAAGTCTTGAGACTGCACATGCGGTACATGTGTGTGTGTGTGTGTGTGTGTGTAGCAAACATTCTGGCAATTACGCTTGGCATGCGCGCGTATTTCCGCGCGACGCTCCGGCTACGATTTGAAAATTATTCAAGGACACGATACGTTTCACGATTCATCGACAGTCATCGACAGGCGATCAGGTTTGCGAGAGATCGCGAATGATCGCACTGATTGGCCGTTTTCTTTCTCGCGAGCGAGAAGACGCGACGACGAAAGGGGATGATGCTGTTCCCATCATTCGCATGCCTCTGTCCATCCCCGGGTTACGCGGCGGTGTTTACAAAAGTCACCACCAGATGACAGGGGCGGCTCGTGGAACAACATCACAAACGTTTCTCACGCGGGGTGGCTCCATTGTCGTGCACCCTCCGGCTTTTTTCCTCGGACCCAGCGGGGTCCGGGATCCAGCGGAATCCCACCCCTCGCGACCTGTACCTCGCCGGCCGACAAACCGCCCCTGATGTTTGCGAAGCCACCCGTAATGCGTATCGCCGATCGCATTAACCGACGCGAGTTATGAATCCTGGAACAGCGAGAGCGCCAGCGCCATCGTTGTCGTCGTCTTCGGTTTCCGCTGGACCAGAGACAACACCCTCGCCCGTCCCCCCGCATCCTCCGCCGCGGTCATCGCGAATGCGACGAACCGCTGCTGACACGTTCGAATCGTTCGATCGGCGCTTTCGCGCCGATTCGCGTCTAATTGAGATGCCGCAAATATAAATGACGAGGTTATCTCGGGCCGCGACGATTACGGCGAGGACCGCTGCTGACGCGATGCGCCGTTGCGCTACGATGATTGCTACGATGACATTTGAAATTCCGGTGAATGAGCAATGAGCGGCGCATAGCGCCGCTTCGTAATCTCTGGCGGTGGCTGATAAGCGACGCCCGGTCGGAGATAAAGTCGGAGCTGGACGGGATCATTAGTCTATCTAATCGGCTATTTAATCCGAGGCAACGGCATCGACCGTTTTCGATAATCGAACTCGAGCTGTCAAGGTTACGCGCCGAAGTCGAGGCTCGAGAGTGAGAACGGAGAGCTTCCTCCGTTTGACGAGAGCGGCGTCGAAGAATTTAATCGCCGGCTCATTGATTATTGATTCGCGCATCGCGGAAACGCGATAACATCGGCATAATAGTCGATTGATCGGCGGCGGCTGGCGCAACGCGATTGTTACGAGATAACAATCCGCCAATCAAACAATCGACAAGGATCGATGTTGATCATCGGCCACGCCGCGCGATTGTTTCCTCGAGAAGTATTTCGGCTGAACGTAATTTCCTCGGCGGCAGCCTTTGTTCCAGCGGCTTCCGCGGCAATTATCGCGTCTTGTTCGCTGCCGGCTCGCGCCATTAAGGGCGCGGTCTCTTCAGGGCAGCTGCAGAGAGGGCGGAGAGGGCATACAATGAATTCTTGTTATCTGTCGCGAGTCGAATGATCGTCGTAAGCGTCGCGAAACAATCCGCACGCGGAAAATGATGCTTCAGGAAAATGATGATTGTTGCCGATCGCGCGACCCGCGCGTATCTCGAGATATCTAGATGCGTTTGTATAAATTTGATAAAGTCCTAAGAGGTCAAGGATCGGGCGCAGGTTGTCGACAGAAAATTCGTCGCGGCAAAAGCATCGAGCGTCTCGAAAGTGTCGCGCATAATCGCTTTCATTGTTTCCCGACACCGATGCCGAAGAAGAAACGCGCCGCTCGCGCACACACACGTGGCGCGGCTTCGATGTTGTGACATGTAATCTTTCTACCGCGATTTTTAATTAAAGAATATAATATTATACACGCGTTAAACTTGATTTATTGCGCCTGCATTTATGCACTCGCGAGCACGAGTGGGTTGGGGCGGAAAGCGCGCCCTTTGTAAAGGCGTCGCTCCGTATTTCTACATCAGTGGTTGTCAACCGCGTGCGTCATTCAATCTCCGGTTACAATTGTTTTYTTTTTTCCCTTTCCCTTTTTTCTTTTTTTTTTTTTTTCATATCGCATCGCATTTGATCCGCGATTAAAAACATGCAGCTCGGAATAACGAGTTATCGGAAATATGCCGCGCGACATCGCCGCGCGGTAAGTAAAACGCGCGGCAATAAATTTCGCGAGGATCCCGCTAGAGGCATCGATCTACACTCGTTACTTGAAAAACACGCACGCGTGTGCGCGTCCAACTGCGTCCAACTTTTCAAAGTTCGTTTCTCGCGCGAGATCTGATCTACACTCGTGCAGATCCGAGATCCGACGACGAGAGGCGAGCAAGAGAGAGGATACTCGTCGCAAGCGGGCGATCCGCAGGAGGGCGGATAGTTTGCGTCACGTTGATCGCTCAAAATCCATCCTGTCGTGATCGGCGCTCGCTCGCCATGACACGACAACGTGTCATCGTGACGCGACACGAGCGGCTGGCTATTGATCGCGGGAAAATTCCGGCGACGCATTATGGGCCCGAAAAAGTCCGAGTCACTCGAAGCCGTGCATTGGCAGTGGCTACGGGGCTACGAGGTGAGTTAGCGGGTTGTAACTGTATCAAGTTGGCCGTGACACGACCGTGCATAAATCACTCTTGCGGCCCGAGAAGGACCGCCGGCATAACGCACGGAGCACGCACACGCGCGCGCGTACGCGTGCATGCATGCGAGCGGGCGACACACCGCTCGCCGCGAAAGGATCGGTGCCGGTCTTCGACACTCGATACACCGTCGCGCCGCCGACTTGCCGGAGCGATCGCCTTTGCGGCATCCCGCGGTAACGAGACCGCATGAGCGACCGAAACGCGACGTAATCGATCGACGAAACGTCAGAATTCTCGTTATTCGTAAGCGTATCCGAGCGAAACGAGCGATCGAGCGAGCGGCATCGCCGTTCGTTCCGCATTAAGCCCCGGGATTAACTCGTTACGCCACGCTCGCCACGAGTGACGTGACGTAACGTCCGCGCGGCGTGTAAGACCGCGCGCGAAACAATATCTTCCGTGCAGAGCGGAACGAGAAATCCAGAAACTCATCGCGTGCGCCTAAAGACACGGCAATCTCGCTTCGCTTCCAAAAAATCCGAATCTGCCCCGGCAACGAGCTCCGGCAGGGGCTCGGTTGTGCCGACGGGGGGAGGAGCGGCGGACTCGGGCTTCGCCCGAGCGAAGTGGCCGCGGAGCGGCTGATTCAATCATGATAATTCCTCGAATGAAATTTACCGCCAACCATCACGCACGTAGCACCACCAGGGTGGTGCCCGACCTCGGGGATGCTTCCCTACCCCCMCCCCCCCTCTCTCTCTCTCTCCCCTCTTCCCTCCCGCGGCCCCTTTCCTCGTGCGCGGGGGGTGCCAATCTAATAATGCCAATTGACTTTAGCGGCCGGCGAATGCTCGATTTGTGGCCGTGCCACCCCTCCTCCTCCTCCTCCTCCTCCTCCTCCTCCTCCTCCCCCGTCTTCCTACTCGTAGCAGGCTTCCTTCACGGTTTATCCCTTCGGACGCAACGCGGGAAAAGCGCGTCACCCCCCGCCCCGCCGCCGTGCGAAGGCTCCTTTCCGTGGACGGAGGAGTCCTCGTCGATCGCGTCGATCGCCCGTCGTTACACCCTTCGACAGTCGTGTCGCGTATGTCAGCCTGGTTTAATCGATAGCTGGCTGCTCCCAGCGGTTGATGATAATCCTTGGCGAACTTTGCCTCGCCGCGCCACATCATGCGCGAGCACTTTCGGCCGCCTTGCCGGCGGCTTTTTCCTTTCTCCAAGCTCCTAGTTATTATTTGCAACACGCCGTGCGTGATAATGCTGCGGGCGACCCGTGCGAGGGCTCGTTACGTGGCACTCGAGCCCATTCAACGATAAGGCACACTTTCGTCGCCACTGTCACTTCTCGATGAGCGATCACCCATCATCGGGACCCTTCTGCCCATTACCGCCCTTTCGCGCACAACGGCGACAACGGCGCGGCTCGATGCTTACCTACGGAGGAGTACGACGAAATAGAAACGACGTTAACGGCGCGATAGCGTGGAAAAGTTTGCCGGCCGGTGTTCCTTCGAGAACGGGCGCCGTTATCCGAATTACGAATAAGTTAGATCGCCGGCCGATGTTACTTGTGTCTCCTGCGTCTCTCTCGACACGAGTGTTTTTCCCTGGAACGACAACGACAGCGAATAACGAACCTGGATAACGAAACCTGATGAGATCCGAAAACGTGAAGCCGCAGGCATGCGAGACCGAAGAACGAACGGAATAGGAGAAAAAAAGAAGAGAAGCTTGTTTTCATCTTTATCTCGTTTCACGAGATAATTCGCAACGCGAATTAGCTCCGATGGAAAGTACGGCGGCATCCGACAGACGTTAGTCCGTCCGCGATGTCTTAAACTTGTCTTAATTTTACGCGCCGCGTAACACGACGAGGAGAGGAATATTTCAAGAATGAATCGCGATATTCAAACGAGGCGTTAATGACGCGTCTGTAAAACACTGTTTGCTCGTGATGAACGAGCAAGTATTCATCCGTATCGCGGCTTCTGTTGCTTGAATAATTCATTTAGTTCAAGAATCGCTGCCGCTCGTTATTCCGGACTTCCCGCCTCGATTCTGCCTAGGTGTCCACAAATAGACGAATATCAACTTCCCCYCCCCCSCCCCYCTCTCTCTCTCTCTCTCTCTCTCTGTCTTTCTTCTCGCTTTAATCCGTCACGCGGAAGCGAACGGTATGCCGTTGCCGGAGTCATGCGCGCTGATAACGCTGAAATTTGGAGCGAATGTCTCGAGTCTGGACATCAGTGTCAGATGGACAAATGTGAGAGGAGATAACACACACACACTCTTTTGTGGAAACATTTCTCGTGTGCCGCGTACGTGTAATTAAATCAAGCTGGCAAGATATTAGCAGATATTGCTATATATAATATAATAATTTCGCTAGATTAATTATTTGCGGCTAAATTGCGTTCGATCGGAGCGCAATGTTGCTGCACCTCGCAGTCGCACGATCGCCACGCTGCGAACCAAGAGGATACTCGTCGATCAAGGCGCCCCGACTCGAATGCTAATTTCCGAAAGACAGTCGATCGTCAAGTCGAGCCCGCTCACCCCAACTCGTGTTTGCTCTCTTTTTTCGCCTTCTTTAGCTCCCCTGCGTTGCGGCACCCTCCGAGCGGTCTCGGGGCATGTTGCGCGCATTGTCGATAGTCAAATGCATAACAGGGTACGGTGTAAAACCGGCACGCATGGATGGTCCAGGGTGAAGCGCCAGATGGGTGACTGATGCGACCGTCAACCCCGCCGCACTCGCATAAAACGGCGAGCCGCGCGCGCGACCTCGCTCGTCTACGTCGCGCGAGGGTCACCGAGTGATATTATGTTTCATAGAAATTCATTGGGGATCGCGGACGGCATGCCGAGTTAACTTTCGTCTCCGCCGAGGTCCCGACTTGGTCGCCGACCGGCTAATGCTCGCGATTTGGTATTCGCGTGTGCGTCGCGTGCGCCGCGCCACCCCGCGCTCCCCCGGCCAATTGTTTTATTTACGTTGGCGCAAGGCAGGCGTGATCATTGAAAAAGTCGCTCCTCTCTCGAGCGTCGAGCGTCTCTCGGCAGCTGCTGGCTCGGCGCGCCGATACGAAAAGTCGCTCGTGTCTGCACCGGCAAACATTTTTTCGCCGTGTCTTCATTGTTGCGCTCGTTGCAGTTCCGCCGGTCGCATGGGGAGGGTCGAGAGGTCGTTCCGCTTTGGTTTTCCACGGGCTCGTGGAGAGAAAATAAGGGCCTTTCTCTCCCTCTCTCTGTCGTCGTCGTCGTCGTCGTCGTCGTGCGCGACGTCGACGACGGCAACACCTCGAGCGTACACACGGGGCGCAGGGTCCCGGGTCCTCCCTTCCGCAGGCGCGCGAGGGGTGCAGCTCGGTTTGATTCAGCGTATCCTGCCCGAGTTAGCCGGCGGTACCCCCGGCGCGCAGGATAGGAATAATAATGTAACAATGGCCGCCGTGAGCGCACTACAAAAACACTCGCCATTGTGCCCAGCCGAGCGTGCGGGGCTGCGCGCCGCCGCGTAATGTGATTACACGAGCGCGCTGCGCCGATGCTCGAGGCGATTGACAGTCATCCTGGTTAATGGTGTTTTTAAAAACAATATCCACGTGCCGCGCCGCGGGGAGTCAAGAGAGATATCGCGCAAATTTACACGCTAAAACCCACCGGAGTGCTGGCGCTGTCATAATATGGCGCTTTCGCTGTTGCTCGACGATTATCGAGCCGCCTCCCGTTTTTGTCATAACAAAACGCGCGCGCGGAATCGACGCGGGGGAGGGGAGGCAGAGGCAGCGCGGGATTTACGTATGTAATCAATGTTGTGCACTCGCGGGATCTTATCGTCCGCGATGTTGCTGTTATCGCGCGCATTTGCAGTATCCTGCAATATCGTTACGTCGCGCGATTCGCATTCCCGACTCTTCGAGCGCGTCGTGAATTATCATCGCGTGATCGTTACGAGCTGTTTAGCGCCGGGGAGGAAATCAGACCTGCGGAACGGCAAACGAAAGCGACAGAAGCCGCTTTCGTTTTCTGCCCGCGCGTCCGCTCGCTCCTCCCGCGGTCGCGATTAATTATCCGACCGAGCAACGCGCGGTAAAGCATGAGGCCGGGGACGGAGCGAGAGAGTGGGAGAGGGGGGGCTCCAAAGCGGCGCGTCCCGTCCCGTCCCCTCCCCTCCCCTCCCCACCCGACGTCTTCATTACGCAGAGCGATTCCTTGCAGGTGCCTTTCTCGGCATGGCAGGCGCTCTCCGCATAAGAGCGGTACCGCTCGGCCATGCTGGGAATAATTTCAGGTACGCCAATCACGTACGCATCGCCGCTGCTCGCCGGCTCGGAAAATCTCATCGATAAGCCGTCGAACGAATAACTCTTCCCTGCCTCGGCTGCCCAACGTGTATGCTGATTATTTTCTCCGGTTTATTCCCGTCCCGCCTGCCCCTCTCCCTTGTATTATCGCAGGAAGCGCGGCTTAGATGTCCTCTTAACGGTTCTCTTACTGCTCTTGCACTTGGTATGCAACCTGTGCAACGCGTTTCCAGACGAAAGTGGAAGTTGAGATAAAATAGGTTGCACTTTCATGATGATCGAATAGCGAGGATCCGTTGGCGATAATTGAGACCGATAGCGGCAGGGAATCGATCGACGAACGATCGATATCTCCGTGATGCGTGATTGCGTGATCGCACAAGAAGATTAGCCTCTTCAAGAGGCTACGAGGCTGCAATGTTCATATCGAGAAGCGCGTCGTTTGCGATTTTATTAATTCACGTGCACGAAATTCGTCCCGCAGCCGACTAAGCTAGCGCGGCTGTTCGCGTCCCGGCACGTTCGCCATTTCGCCATTCACCATGGAGGAAACCTGTACCACGGTATCACGTTTCCGGCACGGGAGTGCACGGGAAGCTCCTCTCTCCATCATGTCGCTGCAGCTTTGATCATAACAATCGATGGTTTGAGAGCACGAATGGTCGCTGCGCTCCAAGACGCACGCAGCGCGGCGTTTCCACGGCGTTCCCGGCGTTCACGCTAGTTTCAAGAATCGCCACGACAATTTCCGAGGCCCAGCAGCCCGTGACCTTCCGCCATGCCGAGCGGAGAGCAGTCTCTCTTCGTAGCTTTCGTTTCTCAATTCTCATTGCCGCGCGCACGATGAAAGACGGCCGGCCGGCGATCGCTTCGTGCTCCCCTCGGCGGAATCCCGGCGTCCGTGTAATTTCGAGCCGCTGGCGTAATATGGCAGCGTGCAATTTCTAAGCTCTAACGTTACGATGCGTCGCCGGGAAGACTGGTTATTTGGTAAGGGGAGCGATGTGCGCAAACGTGGCCGGCGATGCGCGCGTCCCGCATCCCAATCAGTCTCGCAGGAGTGCAAGACGCCACGGCGGGATTTGATTCGCGTTATATATAGATATATATATACGGCGGGATACGGATACGCGGATACGCTTCGCGGATTAGTACGCTCGCGATGTACGCGTGTCTACGTGCCCACGAAATTCGGAGCGAGCGGAGGAAATCCGTGCGAGGGACGCCTCGGTTTTCTCCGGCAATGCGCAGACCTCGCTCGAGCAGATCGCCGACTCTGATAACTCCTTGTTGGCGATCTCGCGACGGCGTTCTTGCGTTACGTCGAGTAAACAGAGAGGGAGAGAGAGAGAGAGAGAGAGAGAGAGAGAGAGAGAGAGAGAGAGTCGCTACGCGACTGGCACGGATAAAAGCTGGCGTGGAATAAAAGCGAGTTTCTAAAAGCAAGAGAGAGAGAGAGAGAGAGAGAGAGGGGGGGGGGAATATTCAGCTCGCTCCGCCGCGCGAGGGAGGGAGGGAGGGGTGCGCATCGCGGATGATATATTTTTCTTCGCGTGCCGTATTACCGTGTAAACCCAATAAAGAGCCGCGAACGAGCGGGCCACACACGACGGCGGCTAGTAGTATCTTTCCCCGATCACAAAGCTCACCGCGAAACGACGATCGTTCACTCCCGGACCGCGGCGTTTAATTTCGAGCCGAATAATAAAAGCGCCCCTAAACGATCGCGCGCTCGTGGAAGAACCGTTACCGCGAGCCTGGTCGGCCAGCAAACAAACCGTGGCTGCTGCTGGGATTTCCACTTTTATACCCGCGGCAGGGCAGTTCTCTTCGCGGAAGCAGATCCGCTTATCGATCGCGCAGCTTCTTCTTCTTCCCTTGCATCAACAAACAGACGCCGGCGGTCGGTGTCATTGTTACTTCGGCTCAATGACCCGCCATGCGATATTCCCGGTATACGTTATCCGTAAATGGATCTTCATATTCCTCGCTATTCCAAACACGTGCATTCATTTGTACGATACATCACTCCCGCTTGCATCTCTCCAAGGCGACGAAGCGTTCGGCCGGAAGGGCCGGAGGCATGTCGCGATAATCACGAAAGAATTGATAGACGAAACGATAGATCGCTCGTTTCGTTTATCTGGATAGTACATATCGACCGACATATCGACGTAGATAAACCGGATAAGCCGGATTTAATATCGATGCCACGCTCGAGGCCGAGTCTGAGTACGATTCGGCGCGGATCGCACGGTACGAGATTAACAAAACGCGCTAACAAGCGAGAGATTTCACGCATGTGCACCCCCGGGCCCGGGATTAAATGTCCCGCCACGCTTCTGGACGCGGCGGATACGGATACTAACCCGCGTACCGCAATAATAACGCGAGGCGCCCGTGGCGGGTGGCCGCGGCGCGGTCTTGATTTCCGACAATGGCCGGCGATGCGGAAAGGGGGCGCGCGTCCCCGACGAGGAGATGGAGGGGGCAGACGAACCGGCGACCCGGAGCGTGGCCGCCTGTAAAGTGCACAATATCGTCAAATTTCATTATCGACGTAATAATGCGAGCTTAATTCGGCGCGCGACGCCAAGGGCTCGCGCGGCCGGTCGGTCCCGCCTCGCTCAATGCTCACGGCGCCCTATGACGTCCCCGGGGACACACGTGGATCACGCGGGACGGCTTTGAGGTACGAAGGTCGAAAGCCGGGCGTGCTCCGCTATCGCGTCTTTGTTCTGGTAATTATCGGCGCGCCGCGTGCGCTACAGGATTACGTCGAGTTCTCTCCGGATTAACGTCGCCCCGCGATTTCTTATTATTTATGTCGTCTTCCCTCCTCGCGCTACTGGTCGAATTTGAAATTTTGCGCGAACGAAGCAGGGGCTAAAAGCGCGAGCGGCTTCGCGGTAAATCACGCGGAGCCCGCGGCCAATTTATCCGCAGCTCGTAGAACAGCCGTTTCGTCGAATCGTTTCAGCGCGATCTAGTTTAATTCGCGCTAGAAGCGGCCGAAGACGGCGATCCTCAAAGGCGATTTATCTGTCGGTCGGTGGGTTAATTTCGCTCGTTGATTTCTCGGAAGCGGCGCATCGGTCGTTGATACGTCTGCTAGCCGAGCGATTGTCAGGTCGGCAAGCGCCGCATCGGACTCTGCACTTTCGAGTGCAACGAAAATCCGCCGGCTGCGGCAGGCTGCGGCAAAGGGCAATCGCATCGAAACGACAATCGTCGTTCGTCCTGCGGCAGTGGCTCTCATTCGCTCGCTGGTCCCCGGATTGATCCAAGACTAATCTCTCTCTGGCGGCTCTCGTCGCCACTTTCGCGAAACGCTCATCGCGTCGATACATCGACGCTCGAGTCTCTCTCTCTCTCTCTCTCTCTCTCTCTCTCTCTCTCTCGCCCGCGCCCGCTAGCTTAATTCGATAATCGCGTTTCCACGAGCTTCAGCCTTCCCCTTCCACGTATCTCTGCACGGGGCTGGAGCTACATGAGAAAGAGGGAGAGAGAGAGAGAGAGAGAGAGAGGAAGAGAGAGTTGCAGCTCTCGCACCTTCTTCTCCGAAGAGATCTCGCCGAGTTCCCGCGACGAGTGGAAGCAAGTTATGTCGTCGTCACGCGCGGATTGATCAGACCCTTGTCTTTACCCTAACTGTTATTACACATTCAAGTCGATGCTGACATAATTTTCCGGCGGGAGACGGCGGATAAGAAGATACTTTCAGTCGCCCCTCGAACCGCTGAGAATCCCTGACAGGCTGATCTTCCTCGGTCCCGTAAGAGGCAGGAGGAGGGCGAGGAGTCTCCAGTCAGCTGCTTTCTTTGCAAAATCGGCCCCACGGAACGGCGGCTAAGCTCGCCGGGGGAGGGAGAGGGATCCCTGCGCCGTTTTAAATTGATTTGCCCGAGTTTCCGAGCGAGCAGGTACGCCGCGTTTCTGTAACGTTCGCCCTCTCCCCACGTTTCTCCAACGCGGGAAATAGGTATCGCAGGTCGCGGCGAGGCATGGGGGATGCCGAGTGAGATCGTGAGGGGAACGCGGTATACAAACAGGCTGGCCTGCGCTATCGGCAAGATGTTTAATGTTTCGGACTGTTTGAGCATAATATTTACACGTGGTGGCCGCGCAGGATCTTAGATGGCTGCTTCCGGTTTATGCCGGAGCGCGCGACCGTTCTTATCGGATCGAACGTGTTCGCAAATAGTATTGCTCGTGTATACACACGCCGTATATCTACACGCACACGCACGCACGTACGCAAATACGCGAGACGCCCGTCCGCCATCGCGCATCATCGTCATCGGCGCGTTAAACCGAATTACACGCCGCGCGGTCCGTCGATCATTTCCACTTTGCTTCTGCCCGGATATCGCGTCGCATCCTCTCTCTCTCCCTCTCTCTCTCTCTCTCTCTCTCTCTCTCTCTCGGGATATCCGCGGCCTCGAACCGCGAATAGGAAAAACGCGCGGTCTCACCGTTGGCCGTGCAATTTTCCGGCGACTGTGGGAGAAACGTGGCGCGAACGCTAGGAAACGCGATTCTCCGCGTACCGAGGACGGAGGAGGGGGAGGAGGAAGGAGAAAAAAGAAGCGAGGCCGGCGATAGAGCAAACACAAAGCGGGATGGCGGTCGGTCCGCCTTCTTGGCGATGCGTGTACGAGTCGCCGCGACTTCGCAGCCGCAGTCTACCTACGACCAGCCTTCACCTACCGAGCCGCTGGGCCGCACGCGAGGTAATGGTCGCGTGGTGCAATTACCCGGCGTGACTTGCATTCTTCACCCTACACGGGCTGCGCTGACCCGATAGTCTTCCTCCGCCACGGCCTCCCGCGCCGTCATCGTTACCGCGGCGTGCGAGCGTGAATTTTCGCGGGCCTCTCTGGTATCGGCGACTCTTCTCGACGCGCGAATCGACGCGAATTATGATCCTCTTCGCAAGCGGAGCGAGTCCGCTCCGACCTCGATTTCAACGTTTCACCAAGGCGATTGCCGAAAATGACGCTGAGTGAAAGATTCCGGAGATATCGCGATATTTTTATCGCGTCGTCCCCTGTCTCGATTACGGTTAGGGAAATTAAACGAACGGTCGCCGCGCGAGTCTCGCTGCCGCGATAATCGAATCTCCATAAAAGCTCAGAATCGGTTCCGATCGGTTTCACGCGGAAATGTCGCTTTCATTGGCGCCGGAGGTGCGGGCGATAGAGAAAAAAAAAGGAGGAAAGAAGTATGCTTCGCGCAAGAGCGACACACACTCGGGGCTTACGCCGCCCGGAGAAACGAGCCGTCGTAAAGTTTATCGTCGTCGTCGTCGTCGTCGTCGTCGTCGTCGTCGTTCTAAGGGGGAAAGAGAGAGAGAGAGAGAGAGAGAGGCGCGCATCTCGCCTTTACCCGGTAGATTGTCAAAATAGCCGATCTTTATGTCGTTTTTATAGCCGCTCGCTCGCGCTCGTTACGAGCGTGAAACCCAAGCTCTTCCGGGGACAGCCGAGAGACGGCCGGGGACTTTTTCGAAAAGTCGCGCACACACGGCCTCTCCGTTAGAGTAATCGCTGGCCTTTCCCGTGGTGGGGAGAACGAAACACATGGCGCGCAGCGAGCGACGAGCATCGCAGAGAAAGACTTTTACCCACCACGGGGGGCCCCACGTGATTCCTCGCCAGCGTGCGCGCACGGATCGTCCCACGGAGCCTGAGGCTCTCCGGTTACGTTTTCCCGGCCGCAGGGTGGAGGGTAGGCACGACGGCGCAGCCCTTATGGCGGAAAAGTGCCCCGAACTTTTGACGGGTATTCGGTTACAGGAGCGCCGATCTCCGATTTTCGGGAAACCGCATGTCCACGACGACGAGACGGCTCATAGCGGCTCGGTGGATCTCTCGGCGAATTTCCGTCCTTCCGAGTATTCCGCTCGCGTTCCTCGAGTCTTTGCGCTTTGCTCTCCGAGTCCTCGCTCCGCCAGTTGGCTGGTCTCTTAGCTGCAAGGAAAAACGCGCAAACTCGCGGTCGAAGCTACGCGTTACGTAGCTTCCGTTAACTAGGCGAGCAATCGGTGGTAATTTTCTACGAATGAAGCAGCGGCAGCGTTTAATCTCCCTCTCGAAAAGCTGGCGACTTACTCAGCTGGGAGCAATTCTTATTTCTTATGCATATAATTGCATAAGTAGCATCGGCGTTCCCTTCTCGCTCGAATCGAACTCGGGCCGCGATGGATTCTCCTTCGTCGTCTTCCGCCGACAACCGGAAAACACACGCGATGCATAGAGCTGCACGGGTAGGGCAGCTTCCGTAGCGCAGGTGCTCGTGACTTTCACCTAAAGCCCTTTTAAACGGCCGCTACGTCGCGCCGCCAGCATCGCACGGAAATCTGCCGTGCTCTAAGCCGCCTCACGGCCCTATACGAGCATCGGCCTTCTCTCGCTCTTTCCCTCTTTTTCCTTTTCTTTTCTTTTTCCTCTCTTTTCCCTTTTCATGTATCCTCCACGCTGCGTTTCCGGTCCGACCGTATGCCGCTGTACGCGCGCGACTGCCCTCGAAAGAGGTCAAACACCTTTTTCCACCTTTCTCGGCCTTTCTTTTCATTTTCGCTCATATCGCGACGATAAAGAGCGACGAAGGGTGGCACGCGCGCTTGCTCGCTCGCTCGCTCGCGCGAATGGCGAACGTTATTCCGCTACAATGTAGCAATAAAGCGCCGGCTAAATTACCCCGATGAATCTTCAATTAGAGGGACGACGGAGTTTTATGTTTATAACCACGCCGGGGGATAATGCAGGCTCGATAATAAAGATCTCGATAGCATCGCCGCGAGAGTGGGAGGAACAGAGAGAGAGAGAGAGAGAGAGAGAGAGAGAGAGAGAGAGAGAGAGAGAGAGAGAGAGAGAGAGAACAAGATGCCGATCAGGAGGGACGCTGCGACGATCTTCCAAGCTAACGAACTCGCGGCGCGATTAGCGTATTTCGCGGGCGATCGAAAGAGCGTTATAAATAACGCGTAACGCCAGTACGCCGCGATGCGCGCGGGCCCGCCGTTATTATACGCGCATTTTTATTGACGTTTCTCTTGTTTTTCGTCGCTTTATCATCGCGGGAACGTACCCTCGTATCGTGACGCGCGGTCGTTCGTTCGTTCGTTCGTTCGTTCGTTCGTKCGAGAGAGAGAGAGAGAGAGAGAGAGAGAGAGAGAGAGAGAGAGAGAGGGAGGGAGGAAGGAAAAAAGAAGTGAGAGCGGGGCAGGCGAAGAAGGGAAAGAAGGAGCGAGGCGGACGCTCGATCGCATCGCGCTAATCGAGAATTAATTAGGGTTTATGTGCCGCTGTAAACGTTTATAACTCCTCGGGGGAGGAGGGGACAGGTGTTTTATTTCCCGGAATGGACGCACGCGTGCCACCGACCAGAGAGAGAGAGAGAGGGGGGCCATTTCGATCGCTATCTCGATCATCGTTACATTGTTTTCCAGACCGAAGTGTATAGCAGCGTCACTCGCGTCAATCCGATCGATCTTCCGAAGTTTCACGTCCGTCGCATTTTTGCGAGCGTCTCTTCGGCTACATTAAATCGACGACACGGATTGTTTGCTACCGTCTTGGCCCTATTCGCCGGCCATTATTCCTTAATGCGTCACTTGATATTTCGCTTTACGTGCGATTCTGCTTTACGTGCTTTTCCGCCACTTTTGCCGGATATGAAGAGATGACAAACGGACCGCTGACACGCTGATTTGAGTTTGAGAGAGAGAGAGAGAGAGAGAGAGAGAGAGAGAGAGCGCGCGACGTGGAGTACGCCTTCTTCAAGTATTTAAGAAAATCAGATCGCGCGCAACAGGTTGATCGATATCGCTCGCTGCCGTCTGCGGAATTATAAATGGATCTTATTTAGCGTTTTAACGAAACGACAGGCGATCGAAGTCGTCGACGAATTTCTATTAACCCGCTCGGTTCACCGTAGCGTCGTCGTCGACATCACGCCGCCGTCGCGCCGTCACGGCGTGGCTAAAATTTACGTTTCATTTCGAACAAAGCGTGTACCGCTTCGCCGTAGCTTGATCGTCGCTCGGATATCGGCGCCGTTTGCCGATCGGAAACGCTTATTTACGCCTTCGCCTATCGGCGGAGCGATCGGATCTCTCGTAAATGCGCGAGCGCACATTTTACGAGGCACTTCATTGTCTCGTTGACACTTACAAAGCGGGACATTAACTCGCGCGGACGTGTCTACCTGCCTGCAGCAGCCGGCTTACGTGCTTATCCCGATTAAAGCGAATAATTATGCTCGGATGCGCGCGCGCGCGCGCGCCGATCGTCGATCGAGAAATTATTTACTCGCCGTACGAGCCCTACTCCATTTACCCGCCCGTCCCTCCCCTCCCCCTAGCCAACGCCTCGCGAAATCCGCTCGGCGTGCTTCGCGCCTGATTAACGCGAACGAGCGTTTCCTCCCCGCTCGCGGAATCCTCGTTCATCCGCGCGATCACGCGAGGCGAACCGGTTCCCCGTGATCGGGAAAAGATCCTCCCCCGGGGAGGCGGAAGGGGAGGAGATTGGGGGGGGGGAGAGAGGTATTCCGTCTCGACGAGGACGTAATATCTCTCGGCAGCGATTCCGTCCGGGTGCCCGCATTCGTTCGAGCCTCGAAATCGCGCTCGGCAACGAAGCGCCTCTCGTCTTTGCCTCTCCTCGTCGAATCTTTTCTTCCGTTCTGTTTGTCTCCCCCCCCCCCCCTCYCTCTCYCYCYCYCTCTCTCTCTCGCTTGGTCGGACGGATGAGCGTGTTTATCGGAGCGACGAGCGCTCATTACTCGGCCGGTGTTTGCGTAGCGGGCGGGGGGCGGGGGGGGGGGGAGGGGGACGACCGCGTAGGAAACGAGACGAAAGGAGGTCGGAGTCGCAGCGGCGACTATGTGTCTTCGGATCATAAGCTGTCGCAACCGTATTTACGATACGGGGATACGAGCGCGCCGTGATAAGGGATTGCGCAAGTTTAGCCCGCGGTAGCGGGCCCTCGCTAATCCGCCGTAAACGTAAAACGGAGCCGACGCCGAGCCTTAAATCGCGTCCTCGCCACTTTTCGCTCCTACGCGACCACGAGAAGAGAACGTGGACGTTTAACTCCCGGACCCGCCACACGTGGCGGCGGACCGCGCGCGCGCGCGCGCGGGGAGGGGGGAGAGATGGCCCGAGGACGCGTCGGCGCGTCGCCTCGCCTCGCCTCGCACGAGCGTAACTGACGTTGCCGGTTAAATGGGGATGGGCGACGGTTCGTTAGGCGGAGAGCGGTTTTTCAGGGTTCGCCCGGAGGAGTTTTTCGAGGCAGCTGCAGGGCGAGAAGGAGGCCGGCGGGAAGGGGCGCCTCCTGCTCTTCTTCCGAGCGGGCTCCTGGACGTACGCTCGGCCTTTCCCTCTCTCGCTCTTTCTTCCTCTCGTCTGCCTCGCCTGCCGTCTCTGCTCACGCTGGCTCACCTCGTTCGTCGACTACTCGACATACGAGGACGCACACGAAGAACGCCTCCTTCGTCGCACGCGAAAAAGGCCTCGGGAATCGTCTTCGAGATTCGCTTCCCTCGTTAAACGAACGAGAGACTTTGCATACCGCACAGCGAGCCGACTCCACTCTCCGCGCCCCCCCCCCGTCCCTCCGCCGGGGTCCCCGGCGGTCCTCCCTGCCCTTGCCGCCCCCTTGTATGTTAGTCCTTCCGTCTTTCTCCAATCTCTGTCGAGGGACCGCGTATCGCTCCCGTCCGGCAGCGATGAACGCACGGCTAACGAGCGGCCGCGGCGGTGCGTTCCTCCGAAACCAGCTTCTTTATTCGAGGAAAGGGAGAAAGAGAAAGAAAGGAATGGAAAAGGGGAAGAAGACGGATTCTACGAGAGCCGGCCGAGGCGGAGGAAGCAAGGGAAAGGATAGACCCGGATCGAAGTAATCCGATATTCGGGCTTTGATATTCAATTGTACGTAACGCGATACGTTTGGCCGGAACGGCCAGGAGTCAACGCGCATTCACGCATTCTCCGATATTTAACGGACGATACGATCGGCTAGTGCTAATCGCGGGAGCGTGTGGCCGCCCGTAATTCGACGACGCGCTCCCCCTTCGCCCTCGCCCGCTCGCTCGGTCTCGCGAACCGGCGTCGCGCGCCGCGCGCGTCACATCAAAAGGCTCATTTTCCACACGCGGTTTTACACGCGCAGCAATTACAATAATAACAGAGCTCCGGCCAGCCGCTCTGCCCGCTCTGCGCTCTGGCGCTGTGGCTCCGGCCCGCTCCGCGAAATTGATTTAACGTATTCGTTAACCTATGCAAATCGGCGCAATGCCTCGCGACTCATTCGCCGCGGTCTCCCTCGTTCCCTCCTCATTCCCTCCCCCTCTCCACGCCCGGCCTCTCTCGTTTCATTAATTCCGCGTCTCGGGACGCGCGCCGATGATTTTCCACGCGACTATTTTCCCCCGCGCTCCCGCGTGACTCGCGTCCGCCGTCCCGTATTCCCCCGGGGCGGGGCAGGGCGGGGACGGGAGGGTTGCATTACGCTCCAGCGCCTCGTATTAAATCCCCCCGTCCCGCCGTCGCTTCTTCTTCTTCTTCTTCTTCTTCCTCTCTCGCTCTCGGCGAGCCCGCTTTGTCGTCGTTTTCGGTACATCGGGGGTGGGAAGGGGGCTTCCGCAGCGACGAGCCGATCGCGGCTCGCTCACGTGGGCGTCGAGATATCCTCCGAGGTGTCAGGGCTTATCGAACTTACGAGCCTATGAAACTCGTGGAATTCGCCGCGTTGCACGCGCGTCCCGCTGGCGGCAGCCGCGAGAGTAGCGAAATGATTATTCCCTGATGGAAGCAGACGACCCATGACGACGAGGAGCAAACAACGGTGCACGAAAGGGTCCTCGCGTGTTTCGGCCGCATCGACGCGGCATTATTCCACTGATAAGTGCCAAGTGGTTGCTCACGGTTGTTTATTGTAGAAATCGCAACCGAGGGCCTCGGCGAATTCGATGTACGTCTCGCGGGGATTCGCTCGATTGCCATCGCACGTACGCGCTCCGCGGATTTCACGAAATATCAAGCTAACGGTACCGCTCTCCTCTCCGTCAGGCCTCTTCTGCTCTCGGGTCATGAGAGACGCTCGTCACTCGCGTCCATGTGGCCGCAACGCTCGAGTGTCGAGATCATTATTACCTCGGAGCGGAGCGTGCCATTAAATCGTCATTACTACTGCGCGCGTGTATCCTTTCGGGAACGGCCGCACCCGCCCCGACGAGGCGAGATGCCAGTCTCGCGGAATGCCCGGCTCGAAAGAGCCATCGCGAGGCGGATGCTGCGCGCCGATTTGTACGAAACGCGAAGCGTTTTCTACACTCGATCCCGTAAAAGGCGGGCGACGTTTATCCCGACACGTTTCCATGCGGATTCTGGCACGGTGATCTCTCCGTCCCTCCGCTGTTGGCGATTCTCTCACCAAGAGCAGAGCTGCCTGCGAACGCGAATTCGTTGATTGTCTCGTACGCCTGGTCTCTCTCTCTCTCTCTCTCTCTCTCTCTCTCTCTCTCTCTCTCTCTCTCTCTCTCTCTCTCTCTCTCGGCTCTCTTTCCTTTTTCTCGTACGCACGGCTCGTATCGCGGCATAAACTCGTGCGGCAAAAACAATTTCTCAATGTCTCTTTTTATAAAAGTGCCAAGCTCGCCCGCTTCTTTGTCGACAAAGTAGCGCATTTGCATCGCCGACCTTTGAGTAGCCGGGAATATTCCGCGATGACCTCCGTTGTAGCTCCGTTGTAGCGCAATTGCAGAATATTCCGCTCGCTGATGCAAACGAGTTAACAAAAAACTGCCGAGGGAAAACTGCCGTGTCACAGCGTCCCGTCTATTCTCCGTTGCAGCACCCGCGGATACGGATCGTGAAAAAGGTGCCAGCAAATCCTCAAAGATACGCATACGCGAACACCGCCGCCGCCGTTCACCCTTCGTAATCGTCCCGCGGAAAAAGAGAAAGAGAAGAGAAGGACACGCGAGGCAAACCGCAAACGACGCTGCTCTCGATCGTGCGTGCACGCGCGTGTTACGTAATCCTAACGTCACGCTTCGACGCTCTGCCAAATTGACGGACGTGCACGTACACGTCGTAGTGCCGATATGTCGCGCCCTTTCCCAGGGCCGGTTCGCAATGTCTCTCACGCCGCGCGCGAGGAAAACGTTTTCCGTTTCTATTTCAAACGACGAGAGACAACGTCCGTCGACTCGCGCGCGCCTTTTCACGCGGCTCAGCCGAGCCCTGATTTGCCCTGAAGAGCAAATCTCTCGTCTCGTTCCTGGCCGGGAGCGTTTTTAGACCGAGTCATAAACGCCGGGTGGGATTAGCAGGCGGGGACGAGGGGGAGAAGAGGCAAGACCATGCCGCGGCGACGGGCTCAACTTCCAAACGCGGGATTCAGCGCGGACGCGGCTCGCCTGATACATTTCGAACTCGCGTCTCGTTCGAGAGAGAGAGAGAGAGAGAGAGAGAGAGGGGGGGGGGAGAGCAAGAGAGCAGATATTCTCCTGAAGAGGACAGAAAATTGAAAACTTGACGACTTTAACGTGACAAGAAATCATTTTATAAAGCACCGATCGATTTGTGGCCCGAGAGGGCTGCGCGATAAGGCTCCGCGCATCGATAATCTCGGTAACAATGTACGTTATCGGCTCTGTCATCGGCGTTCCAGGCCATTCCCGCGCTTTCGCAACACGCCAGGTCACAGGCGCGGGGTAATAATCATCTGCCGGCAATCTGCACGTTTATGACATAAATTTTCATTTACTCCGGCGGCGTTGCTGATTTATCGCAACGTCGAAGCACGAACCCGCCCACGTGGCTGTTCGCTTTCGGCGGCGCGCGGCTGCGATCGGACGTATGTCGTCCCGCTTCTCTTAATGGAACGCATTTCCGTCGAGAGTGGCGAAAAAATATTTTCGGGCCGCGAGTAATGAGAGAGAGAGAGAGAGAGAGAGAGAGAGAGAATGTTGAAACGCCCGCAGTGCCGGGCCACTTAGCGGCGAGGAATTACGAAACGCGATTCGGTTAAGTGAGCAACGCTCACGCGCGCTGTATCTTGCGCGTTCCGCGCTATCATCACGTTATATCACTCGGTATTAAAGGAACATTAACGAACAGCGGAGATAGCCGAGAAACGTGAATACCCGATGGCATGGCTTTTAATGATATAATAACATGGAATGATGATAACATTCCGCGACTCTCTCGCGCGCGCGCGCGCGCGCGCGCTAATTTCGAGGCTCTCTCCCGAAATTGGGACAATCGGCGTCGTTATTATCCAGCTTAGAAAATGGCAAAGCCTGTTCAAACGCACGAATGCCCCGCTTTTTACATCCGTGTACGGATTACGCCTGTTTACATACGTACATCGATAGATCGGCTCGGCATTTCGCGCTCTCGACATCCTCTGGATCCTTCGTATTCCTCTCTCCGTATCCCTCTCTTGGAATCCGGAGCGACGCGCGCCGGGGCAGATGTTTCCACTCGTGTCATGCGGCTCTTCCTGGACGGGCGTGTTTAATCAGGACGTTTCTCCCGAAGGACGTTTCTCGTCTAGCCGAGTCCAGGTGTCTAGGTCCGAGCGCGGCGCTGAAGCCTCAGGAGCCTTCAGACGGCGTTCAATAACCGGAAGTGCATCACTCGACGCATCCGCCTGGCCGTCTCTGCGCGTCCCCCAATTCCGCGTCGACTCGCTCGTCTCGTCTCGCTCCTCCCGTCCATCCCGCGACCAATCTCTCGTCGACCTCTCGTCTCGCGCTCTCCTCTTCCCCTCGACCCTTCGGCTCGCGCATATTTATGTTGTTACGCAGGCGATGCGTCCGCTGGCCACTTGCGTTGGCCGCGCGGAGACAATTTGCACGATCGGCTCCGATCCCCGGAATGAACTTCCGCTCGCCGCGCCCGCGCCCGCGACGCTCCGCCGCCTTTTATCGCAATTAGACGTCGTTTGCCGCCGAGCAAGCCGGGCGTTATCCGATGAAAAAGGAATCTCCGACAATCGCACGCGACGGCGTATCGCGATATGCCGGGAATTAAATTTCACTTAACGCTGCTGAATTCCTGCCTCGCCCGCCGACGCCTGTCGCATCGATGGCTCGTACCTGTCCAACGAGTGCAGCCGTATAATGGATTGTGCGGAATTTACACGGCCGTAAAATTATCTAGAAATCCTCTACCGGCCGTAATATCCGTCGTTTTTATGTTACCGCGCGCCTTTGCATCCGATGGGATTTTCTTTCGCGCGTCCCCCGAGAATCGTTCGACTGCATCCCTTCTAATTTGTCCGCTCGTTTATCGACTTTCTTTACTGTCGGCGCGGCGCGCACGGGTTCCGGCCGCTGAGGTATTCGCTTATCGAAAATGCCGTCCCCCCCCGATTCGCAAAAATTGCCTCCGTGCGCAATGCTGCCGACCGTATGCGTACCGCTTGACTCCCGAAACCAAATCTCGATGGCTGATCGCTCTTTCCCCGCCCCGCGCGCTCGTAAACGCTCGGAGCCCCGGTGCTGAGAGGCAATGGCTCTTATTCCCTCGGATATTGTTATGTGTCCTATACACGGCGACATCGAGATACGGAATGATCGAAGATCCACCGACGACGTGCTCGCCCGCGCTTTGCAGAAAAATGTGCACGATGTGAGAATCAAAACTCACTTGCACATTCATCGGTCGATTAGAAAATGCAAGCTATTCGGCGAGAGAGAGAGAGAGAGAGAGAGAGACTCGATTTCTCGTGCAGTGAGTGCAAGTTACCCCCTCCGGCCGTGACACGTGGAGAGAGCCTCCCTTGCGGGAGGCAGCCCCCCGTGCACCACGTGGGTTTACGTCGTAAACACGGAGTAGCTTCCTGCCGGTGGCTGCGCGGCGCTGCTCGGCTACACGTTTAATTAGAGTCACGTCGGACCATAAACATAATCGTAATATGATAATTGTACGGCGTCGGCGGGCCCTGCCCGCCGTTCTCCCTCTCGTAAAGCGTATGGAAAGGAAGAAGGGGGAGGAGAAGCGACTTCCTGTTGGACGCGAGCCCTTGGCGGCGCGAGATCGAGGATGCTGTCGGCGCGTCCAGCTCGTCCTTGCTGCCCTATTTTATCAGGCCGGCGGTAATTAAGATAGAGCCAAGTCGCCATTCACCACCCTCGCGTCTCCCCTCGTGCTTTACGTGCACTGTTTGCACGTAACTCCGCCATCCGTAACTTTCGAACGGATACCCGAGAGGAAACGCGAGATGCTGGCACGCAACTCGCGCTTCGCCCGCGCTCGCCGCGAAGGAAAGCGTTCCCTCGGCGATAAGTAATGACCGTAATGACCGCGAGTAGTCGTCGGGAAACTCGCTGCTCTTGGCAGACCTTACGCGATCGTATTTAGCGGACGCCGAGGTCCGCGAGTCTTGGCGCGATGCGAGCATGAGAATGATCGGGGATGTAATCGGCGCGGCGGATGTTATCGTCGTCCCCGTTATCGGGGTGCGGCTTTCTTTCTTTCCGTATAAAAGCGCTTCTGCTCCTCCTCTTACGCCATACGTGTAAAGTAAATATATACACAGGCACGGTTAGGCGCTCCGTGGTCAACGCGGTGTAATAATAGCGTGTGGCGTGCGAGACACTGTGTTGCGTGTTTCGAAGGACAGACATAAGGACAGGAGGTGAGCGAGCAACCCTACCATGTTCCCCTTCCGACACTCCCCTTTTAAAAACCATTTCCTCCTAACGACCGTGGCTGCTCTCTCTCTCTCTCTCTCTCTCTCTCTCTCTCTCTCTCTCTCTCTCTCTCTCTCTCTCTCTCTCTTGCTTTCTCTGCCCGTGGCGATCGTGATCCGCTCGCTTCGGAATCTGACGGAATCGTTACGGAAGTTTGCGTATCACCGCGGACGCTCATTCTCTGCCCGTTTACGCCCCACGAGGCGCGCGCGATCTCCCGCGATCGTCGACGTCCAGATTTCCCCCCCCCCCCCCCCCCTCTGCCAGCAGATCCGACGATCGCGATGGAGCGATCCGGTGGCGATCGAATCGAGCGGAGAATTGAGAATCGAGAGTTCGTCAGCATCCACGCGCGCGAGGCGCGCGATCGTATCGCGGATGCTGTGATGATTAATTGCCGCGGCGATCGCGCCTTTTGTCATTGGTGTCTCTTAAAGCGCAATCTGCGAAGCGAATCGAGGGTGAGGCATCGTTCGCGCCTCCGTCCATTCACCGGACCGACGTTGTGTGGTCGGCGTCACTTCTGGACCGTTCTCTTTGCCGCCGTTGGCCCGCCAATGGAAACGGCGTCTCTCGAACTCGGCCGTTCGATTGCGCGCGTTATTATTAGCGGCATGCTCCTCCATCGGCCGTCTCATTATGCGGCCGAGCGTTGCTTCGCGCAACTGTTAGCCGCACGGACGAATAATGATCGATTGCCGATGTGTATCTCGGGGCGTGTTCTCGCCTTGCCCGCATTGTTTATGTTCCGTGCTAACGCGCATTAATTAATTACGTTACAACTATTAATTACCGATGACGGTTATGAGACGTTAATCTTTGCGCCGATGTTTCTCTACAAATCGCCCCGATATGTGATTTGAATACGTGCCTTCGAGCTCGTAGTTTCCTCCGAGCTTGAGCGAACGAATTGACTCAAAGAAGGCTCAGAAGAAGAACGCTGCCGGATATCGAAAATCTTGTACGCTTCTACGCCCCGACTCGCGGCTCCGTCGTGACGTATTATTCAACCACGGAAGAAAGGAATCTTGCTCTATTTTTCAACACGCGTGGGACTCGCGTACGTGGTTTCGGAAACTGTGCGCCCCCCTTCTCTCTCTCTCTCTCTCTCTCTCTCTCTCTCTCTCTCTCTCTCTCTCTCGTGCGTTTCCTCCCTTCGCTCGGGAGTTAAGCTTTCGCAGGAATTTGCATCGCGCTCCCAAGGCTCGCGATTAAATATGCATGCATCTCTTGGATCCATATTCCGAGGGTGGTCCCTTCGCTCGTCTCGCTCCCTCGAACTCGCGCTCGCGACGACGCGACCGTGGCAACTGCCCGTATCCGGCTGTGCCGACACACGGACGGACCGCCTGACGGACGGCAGTGTCGCGCGGTTTCCAATTCCGTCTGATCGCGCCTTCGGATCGCCTTCCACCCTCGCTGGGCTGGCCGGCGAATACTCCATCTCGGATGGAGCGCCGACCCGCGGAGCGCGTGACTGTCGCCTTCGCGAAACGTCGCCGCGTCTCCGCCGCTGAAGCGTTTCGGCTTCAGGTCGAGTACTGCCGCTGTCAATACGTCGTCCCTTCCTCCTTCATGTGCGCACCGTATGCGTGCCGTGGTGTGCGTCACGCGATGCCTGTGCGAACGCGTTAACATATGTGGGCAGAGTGACCGCTATCAAGGCTTCATCCGTCCGGCTTCATCTCTCTCTCTCTCTCTCTCTCTCTCTCTTTCCCTGCCTCTCTTTCTCTTTCTGGACAGTGGTTCTCACGAGTCGTTGACAGTTTACATTCTACGCTCGTTTCACCATCAACAGGCCGTGTCCCCCGCCGCAGCTCGGCCCGGGAGCAGCGCCATTGCCGGCCGTGCCCGAATTTTCTAAAAGGAGAACGTCACAGGCTCGATGGAGCAATCGCTATCGCGTGGCTCGCGTTGGCGTTTCTGTTTCATCTCGGCGGGCACATGCGCCGCCGAGATAGCCTCTACGAAAGTCAATTTACCGAGGCAATGAGAGTTCTATTACTCCAAAGCCGGGTAACGAACGAGCAACGTTAACGACCGTTCTCGTTTCTTCGCGCGCGATGCCCGCGAACCCTCGATTACTTTTCGCGCTAATGAACGCGCGCACACACACGTACGCACAGCCGGGGCCGGGTGTCACTGTCCGCGCTTAATGCGATTGCAGTTCACGATAAGACGCGCGCTTGCCTCTCGGCAATCGTTAGCGTCCCTCTCGCCCCGCTCGCGCGATCCTACGCGCACGCGCGCCACCCTTGGCCTGCATGCGCGCGAGCAAATTCGTTCTTACCGAAATCTCGCCGCCCTGCGGCGAGCTCTGTTCTCTATCCTTGGCCTCGGATGTCCGAGCCGTTCGAAACGCGCGCTCGAGTCTCTCTCCCCTGGTGCGCCGTGTTTATCATATCTCATGGCGCGAGGCTGCGGCGAGCCCGCCGCGAGATTTCGGAATAGCGAGATCCCTCCCCCTCCCGTCCCATTAACGCGCGGATACGGCGACCGGCTAAACTCGTCGGCCCGAAATATCGGCGGGGAAAACGAGCGTACGTCACGCGGACGGGGAAGGATCGGGTACGGGCAGGAAAGAAACGGCTGGACCGGGGGACGGGGGACGGGGCGAGGCCCCGTCTTATCCCGAGGGAGCGGAGGCGACATGGGAAACCAATTAGCCGAGGAACGCCACCACCGCGCGTTGCCGTTAGGCAACGATATGAGGCGAGCTCGATAGTACGCTCGCTCGGCGCTCGGTTGCTGCCGGTTTTCGAGCGTGTCGTTGCTGGCTACATCGGCCGCCCGTTATCGCCCTTGCTCACGACGAGGTTCAACCCCGTCGCGGAGATCGACGATGCACGGGAATTTAAATTTCGCCGACGTCCAGCTCTCCGAGATATCGCGCTAATGCGAGGGAATCCTCGCTTTCTCTCTCTCTCTCTCTCCCTCTCTTGTTTTTCTTTTAACGCAATTTTATCATATCGCAGCGGGCTGCAGGGAATACCTTGCCACGATCTTACGGCAGTATGAACCTGCCGATTGTATAATTGGATAAGTTTAATCGACGGTCTGTTTAGCGCTCCCGTCAGCTCGATCTGTTTCATTCGGCAGCAACGCGCGTAGGATGACTGTTGGATGATAATTTTGGTTCGGAGTTGCATACATTCTGCCTCATCGTTCTCTTTTATTCTCGTGACATTATAGCATCCGAATAGAAATCCGATATATCCAATACAGATCCGATATAATGGGATATCAGGAGAGAACACAAGAGTGGGACCAAGAAAGAAACTCCTTTTGGATTGATCGATTCGTGGAGGGAACGTTAACGGGGAGATCTCTCTGTAGGGAAACCCTCCGCCTGGCATCTTGCGTCGCCGTTATAAATCTCAAAGATTCGGGCATGAAGATGGAAGTGGAAGTCGTCAGCGGGGATCACCTACGGCGCATCGTCGATTATTCGTGGTCGCGGCGGTTTTTTGAGCCGGACGATCATTTGGGAGTCTAATTTATACGCCGGTTAAATTAAAACGACTGCGGTGGCGGCGATGGCAAAACGAGAAGTGGTCGCATCTGCAAATCTCCATCGAGCCCGAGAGAGATGAACAGAGAGAGAGAGAGAGAGAGAGAGAGAGAGAGAGAGAGAGAGAGAGAGAGAGAGAGCTGGGACGGTTGAAAGAAGGAAAGGCAGAACGAGAGAACGAAAGGCACTGTATATACAGAGAGTCGGGAAGTCGAGAGGCTCTTACGTGAAGAGCAGAGGAACAGGGAGTATCTTCAGAGCGAGCGAGAGAGAGAGAGAGGAAGAGAAGGGACCATATCGTGATTAGGGAGGAATGTTGATTAGATCCATCAGCTGGTCGAGTGCGGGCCCTCCTTCCTTCTCGCTGGACCTTTTGCCTCTTAAACTCCCATTCCCCTAGCGTCTTTCTGACCCAAACTTTGGTTCTGTTTCTGTCTCGACGTACCGTTGCCGCGGCCGCTTCATCACGCGCAGCCTCCTCCCGCTCGGTTTTCACCATTCTTCAGCATTCCGCCGAAGGGAGGAAGGGAGGATGAATCATGCCGGAGTCTGATTAGACTCGAACGTAGTATACGTTTACGGATTACGTAGGAATCTCGAGGACCACACCTCGAGATTCCAATTCCGGCCGGAATCGTCCGATTAGCCTTGGCCATCGCTGTTTCGTCCGCATCGATGCTCCTGATCGGACGAGGTCGGATATTCGGCGGAATCAGCATCGCGCGTGGAAGACTTTTACGATGCAGGGAAGCGTCTCCGCATCCGCGGATTCGACGTCCGTTTTCGTGGCTGGCGCGTTCCCGATAACGGCCGGCGAATGGCAGCATTCGCCATCGAGACGGACGGATGCAGTAGGAGTCGTAAAAGCGACAGCACGAATCTGTATTTCGTTTTATTGACAACGCACTAAATACCCGGATTCCATATTTACGACCGGCCGGACGTCTTCTCGCCGTGTCGTACCTGACGCGTCGTCCGGCTCGTGTTATTCATGCCGTGAAGGGAGACGGAAGATTGGCCGGAGCTCTCGAAAACAGCCTGCTATTCGTCTCGTTTCCCGTTTCCTCTCGTCCCCGTCCGCCAGCCCGGCGGCCATAAATTTGTTTCGTTTATACGACCATTTTAAAATCATTCCCCAGTCAGGTGTACACCTTGTTAAGGCTTAAACTCGTGGTCATTTAATCGCTCGAATCTTGTGGCTATCGTTAGTGCGGCCTCTAAAGTCCCACCTACGACGCGTTTTTGTGCTTCTTTACTCCATAAAAGCGTTACGGGAAAAAATTTACGTCTCTAGCTCGAATATGATCGACGAAGGCAAGAAGACGAGAAGGCAAGAAGCGGCCTTCCCGCTCAGCGGAGCATCAGGCAACACCACGCATGGTCAAAAACGGCACGTTGCGTTACAGACGAAAAATGACGACAGAGATAACCACCTCGTGGCGATCGCCTCGTGGCAGTTTCCCGATTTTTTTCTTTTCCTTCTTTTTTTTTTTTTTTTTCCTCCTCACGGCGACTACTGCTCCGGGTTCGAATTAAGCCCCCGTTATGAACGTCCTATCCTTCGAGGCAGGTAGCCCAGGTAGCCTTGAAGATCCATCCGCGAGACATCCGTCTCGTTTACCCGAGCGCCGCGATCCTTCCTATTCCATCACGAAGGAAATGTAAATATAATTGTAGCGTGCTGACATAACGCCAAGATAATCCGTCGAGCGGAGGCGCTGCCGCTGCAATAAATCGTAATTTATGATCCCTATGCGCCCGCCGCCGGTATCGTCGAGAAATTCAAGACTAGAACGGACAGAGGCTAGAGCGCCTTTCTCCGTCCCTCTTCTTCCTCTCGAGGGCTCGTCGTCTACCCTCCTCCCCCTCCCCCTGCCCTATTCCCCCATTCCGATCGCTCTCCGCGAGCGACCGAGAAAGCGACCAAGAACGGACTCTCGAGCTAAGGTCCGGTCGATGGGCATGCTTACAATGTGCTGCCTCCATCTATCGCCGTCCTGGTCCAGTCAGCCCCGTTTGTCTCCTTCCAACGTCGATCCGCCGGTTTTCTCCGTCTTTATCCTAACCATCCGCCTCGTTTATGTCTTGTTCTCTCAGCCTCCTCTCGAGCTCTTGAGCACCAATAAATTAATTGCGGAGATTTACGTATCTCGCCCGTAAACCAGTCAGCGAGACTAATGCCTGGTCTCTAATTGCATAATTATATGGCATTACGTTACGGTAGCCAATTAATAGCGCCTATGACGATTGAGAAGCGCACGCTTAGAGCGAAAGCGCGAACGCGTCACGCGTCACCGAATCGGCGAACGCGCGCCGGCTACGTTTTATGGTGAATATTAAAAGCGACTTTCGATTCGTCGCTCGTATCGTATCCCATCCGAGGAGGCGATCGCGTTTAGCGAGACATTTCGCCTTACGGCGGCTCTGCAACCGTGCCCGAGTGCGTAAAGGCGCGGAGAACTGCTCTCGTCGCCGGTGATGCGAGCCATTCGCTCCCCCGCGCAGATCTCGCCGATCTCTCTCCTCGAGGGGCGCCTCGATGGCTATTACTTCCGCCCAAGGACGTATTCGCCCGTGGTCCACGAGTGACATTTTTCCTCACCACGGCAAGGAAACGTACGGCATGAGCGAGCGGGGGTGGAATATGAGATGCGGGCAACTGATTTATTTAAGGGGCAGGCCAGACATCCGGTTTGTCGAATTACGCTTTAAGAGCGCCCGTACTAGACGGACTGGCAGATATACCAACAGGACGGACGAACGTGCGAGCGAGAGAGAAAGAGAGAGAGAGAGAGAGAGAGAGAGAGAGAGAGAGAGAGAGAGAGAGAGCGACGTGAAACGAGAGCGCGCGTAGCTCGTCGACCCGTTAACCGTTTATCATTGCATCGACACGAGTCACGCGGTGGACCCTACTGGCCACTTAAAAAACGGCGATTCAGCCTTTAGTAGGAAGTGACGTCAGCTTTCAAGGTACATTGCGAGCCACGCATCCAGCACGCAAGCCCAACGGCTGTTTTCATCCAACAGACTCGGATTCGCCGGATGGATCATTCGTCAATGATCTTGCCCGAAACGAAGCTCCGTATCAGACTTGGCGAATTGGAAGTTGAAGTTTGCCGTTTTATCGCAGACTTTATATTCTATATATATATATATATATATATATATATATATATATATATGTATATATATATATATATATATATATATATATGTATATATATATATATATATATATATATATATATATATATGTATAGAATGAGAGAGAGAGGGAGGGGGAGGATGGACAAACGAGACAAGCCTCGAAGCTCAAGGTCTCGAAACGACCATGTTTTTGCTTAATATTTAAGCATTACGGCAGCTATCAGCTTTTCTTAAAACGACTGTTTTCCTGTTACCGAGACGATATGGCCAATTATCGCGAGCGCGGTCTGAAGATTATCCGCCTTGACGACCGTGATCCCTCGTTTTACGCCGGGTGCCAATAGGAAGCGGGCGACGATGTATCGTTAATGTGTCCCCCTTGGTCGCAGCCTCACTCTCGCATCTACTTGCGATCTGTGGGTCCAGCATGGTCCTTGGGCAAATAGCCGTTTGAAGATCGCGTGTAATTAGTCAAATGGGCCGATCGAGGAATCGAAATGATCTCTCGACGAGAATTAAATTTCTCTCAATTAATATTAACGCATAACACGCGTGTGTATCTTACTTCGGACTTGCGAGATTATCAGAGAAGAGTGCGAGAGACGAACGTCGACAGTTACATTGCTCTCTCGCATCACGATTACGTCAAGTGTACATGTTTGCTGTCGCTTAAATGATCCTTCCTATATCTGTTCCGCAAATATCTCGGCGATGTCCCGCTGGCGGGGTTATTATTTCTCGCACTTTCTCGTATCTCGTCTCGTCCGTTTCGACTGCAGCAGATTCGCGCGATACGTCTCGCGCGGATCCTCCGGAGTTGACCGTGTAACGATCTCAGGCGAGATACGGGAGCAGGGAGCGATCGAGGGAGCAGGGAACGAGTCGGTACATTATCGCGAAGATGACAGCATGTGGGAGTAGCTGTCACTCATTGTTGCCCGGCCAGACATGATATACCCAGACATTTCGCTTCGTGATATCGAGAGACTCGCCCGCTTCGAATTCTTACCCTTCGACCTCGGGAACGGGATCAATAAACTGGCACGCGCAAACCGTGCGGCTCTCTCCGTGTCCGATTAATCTCGGTGGAGGGGGAAAAAAATAAAAGAAAAAACAGAAAAAGAGAAAAAGAAAGGACAAGGAGGGAAAGATTCGGTCATTACTTGCCGATCATTGCTTGCAAGAGGCAGATGTCGTCGCGGCCAGAGAAATTCGGTCCTTGAGAAAAATAAAAACCAGCGACAGCCTCGGTCTGCGATCAGGCCGTCCGTTCATCGGGCACGGGCCTTGTGGAGGATCGCTCAATGAATAGCCCGACTCTTCGCTCGAGCATTCTGTGCTTGCTGCGCAACACTTGGACGCGCGAAGCGACGAATTGCCTTAGATTGATCCGCACGATTCGTACATCGCCAGGCAATTTGGACGAGCTGGAGCTCGTCCATTCGGCTGCTTATTCCCTCTCGACGACGACACGCGAGTCTCCAAAGTATTTCTTCCTCGAAGCGTTCCTTCACTGACGGCGCCGTGCAAGCAGAGTTCACGAGTCGTCTCGCGAACTCGCGCTGGGAACGCATTTACGCGGAGGCAATTCCCCGCGTGTCCCGACGCTGCCGCGTCGCGTCTCGTCTCGTCTCGTCTCGTCTCGTCTTTCTTTTCTCCTACGGCGAATGATTTTGTACGAGCGTCATTATCACACGGCTACACCTGCGGAATAAACGATGGAATATTTACGGCGGGCATTCGTCGCGCGCGCACGCCCGAGCGCCTCCGCGCTGCCGGTAAATCCGTTGATTCGTAGGACGCGCGCGTCTTGCCGGGATCCCCCGAATTATTTAGGTATGCCGGCAGCATTTTCGTGCTGAGCTACGTGTGCTCCGTCTTTAATCGAGATCGAAATCGGCCCGATGCGCTCCCATCAATGGCGCGTCCTCCCCGTGTACAGGGTGTCCCCGCAGAAATCTCTTTCGGAAATTGCCCTGCCAGATGGATACAAGCTTCAGATATGACCACAATTAAGCATCCATCTCGTGCTGGAATGATTTCGAGCGAGTGTCGCGTCGTGAGATTCGCCGGCTGTCCTCCCGGCGAATGGAACAGTTTCCTAACTTTGAGATCGTTGAAAAGGATCGATGATTTTCGCGATTGGTTTTGATCAGCGTTGCGCTTATTCACGCGGTGCTGGTGATCGCGTTTGGAAGCGTTGGAGCTTCCAAACGCTCGACACACGAATATTCGTATGCATGCTCGAGCTGGTCGCTCGAAAAAATTCTCAACGCGCGTTGGCGTGACACGCGCTTCACGGACTTTTACTTGGACGAAAGAAGACTATCAAGAGCGAAAGTGGCATGCAGCACACTCGGGACAAACAGTGATCGATTTGCAATCTCGCGGTGGACGTCGCGATATTAGAGGAGTCGAGGAGAGGAACAAACGCGCGAGCACGAAAATGTCGACATTGATGTTAACGCAAGACCTGCTTGTCGTTACAGAGGCCGCCTTCCTCATCGCTTTCGTACCCCGGCGCGGGTGCCAATGACGATGCACGTAGTCCCGGAAGTGGAGGTACACCCGGACCTCTCAGTCAGCAGGCGCCAGCCAGCCTGGATTCATCGGACCCCGGTAAGTCCCATTGTTGTAAGAACGAACGAAATGGCGCAGTTCCATCAGCTGATGAATCCGGAAGTAAGCTGATGAACGCGGCAGTTGCCGTTGCCGAGTGATTCAATGATTCGAGCGTGTCTGAGCGTGTCGCTCAGATGAGCATGAGGAATTTGTCGAATCGATCGGTCGGGCCGGATCGATGCTGGCCTAAAAGTAGGTCTCTTCCGCGCGCGGGACGGCGAACGCGTGCGAAGCACGATTCGAGCGCGGGTGACGATGGCTAGGCAGGCTAATGACAGTATCACGCGACGAGCAACGAGTTGATGACAATCGAGACGCTAGCGAGCAGCCCGGGACCCCACGGGCCTTCTACACGCCCTTCAAATTTCACGAACACGAACGCGACCGTCTCCACCATCAGACTCGCGGCGGCCAACACCACCGCCGAGGCTAATGAGCAGTCCGTCGCAGTGGCGTAGTCGTCGCAGATATTATCGCGATCCGTAGCTCGCGATTCCCTCCACTTCTCGAGAAGGATCGTTCGGCGAGGCTGTGCGCGCGAAACGCGCCTTACGAATCTGTACGCGCGGCGTACCGTATTGGCGCACCGTAAGGCCGAAGGGCGACGAGGATTCGCGTCTTACGTGACTTTTCGCGCGACCGTTGCCGTGGCGAGAGTTTCGGCAGCGAGCCGCGCCAATGCTTAACGCGACCGGGTTCAGTCAGTCAGCGGAGGGTACACAAGTTCACGACATCATCCCATAAAGATTCATTAAGGTCCGCCGTCTCTATATTCGTTCTGTCGTGCCAACATTATAGCGCCGCGTGGCGTGCCAGTTCGGCCACTGCGTGCACGCACATACATACACGCGTGCGCACTGGCGTGCGGGAAACAAAACGGTTGATCAATAAAAATCATGAGCCCGGGCTACAACGGGGCAAGAAGAGGAGACGGCGGCCATATCACGGAGAAACCGAGAGAAAGAGAGACTGAGAAGTAATGAATGGCGATTCGTGAAATGCTGTCGCGTAACTCTCAAGTTTAGAAGCGGCCGTTGCACCTTGCTTTAATACCGGACGAAATGCATGTCGCTGCGTATCGTCATCGCGAAAAAATCACCGCCGGCCATTCGAGATGAGCTTCTGCGCACTTTGCATCGTTAATGCCGTACTTCGCGTACTGATAATTGCCATAATTGAACGCGAATGGCGACGCGAGACTCGCGGAACACGCGCGATTGTCATGATTGTCAAATTATTAGTTACGTTTCCCGGAGCGAAGGAATGCCAGATACAAGACCGTCTCTGTTTTGAGTCGCAAAATAACATCGAGCGATATCCCTCGTTCCGGAGTAATGATATCGTCTGATGGAAATATCGCGTGCCGCTAATGTTTACAAAGTTCTCGTGATCGTTTAATTAGAAATTTCTTTCCCCGTACGAGAATTACGAGGCGAGCGATGTTAACGCGACACGCGCTTATCCCACGCGACTTTCTCTTCTGGCTTTCGAGGGCTGTAAGCGTTTTCTGAAGCCACCCGCGTGCCACGACACGCGCATTCGGCGGCGTCAAGCCATCCTCAGATTTAACATTCGCGAATTGTGCGTGCGCGTAACGCGCGGGCTACAGCTGATTCCTGACCAGATATCAATCTCCGCGCGCGCGCGCGCAAGGGACAGCGAAAAAGAGAGAGAGATCTGAAGGAGCATAGAAGCCGAGAGTTTCGCGCACGTGGCTGCTATAGAAAGCGCAGCCGTTGACGCACGCGAGATCGCGGAGGAAGAAAGAGAGAGAGAGAGAGAGAGAGAGAGAGAGAGAGAGAGAGAGAGAGAGAGAGAGAGAGAGAGAGAGAGAGAGAAATTGATGGCTTTCCCGCGCGGGGGAGGGGAGTGGGGGGGATGGTGACGGGAACATAATAATCCGCGATCGGCACTTTCACCGACGAGCGACGATAGCTCGTTTGAAGAACGTGCGCGCGATGAGATATATGGTCTCTGCTCCAGTCGTTTAGTTTTCTTATGCGCGAGCGCGATAGACTGCTTGATGAAGACCGTCGATTATTGGCCGTAAGGTGTAAATCGTCGCCGAGTAAAAAGCACGAGGGCACGAGCGGAAGTGGCGCACGCGGCGTGCGCGCCCCATTTAATTACGCATAAATTGATTAGAGGCGCTGAAAGAGAGGAGAGCGAGAGAGAGAGAGAGAGAGAGAGAGAGAGAGAGAGAGAGAGAGAGAGAGAGAGAGAGAGAGGACTGATCGAGACGCCGCGATCCGTTGGATTCCCGGCGCATATGATACTTTAGATAAACTTCGGACGAGCAAATCATGGCTATCGACATAAATTATGCTCGCGCGATAACGCGATCGCGCGGTTGACATTTATAATTATCGATTATAAATGTCCGATTATTATTATTAGATTGGCTCGCGCGTGCGGTACGACAGTTTCGTTATCGGCGGCGGTGGCGGCGCGCGCGGCACGCGCGTTCCTCTCTCCTTTTTTCCCCTCGTTTCTCTTTTAATTGCACGTCCGGAAGAATCGGGGGATCCGCGCGACGACGGTGCGCGCGGCAACGTTATTCATTACGTCGACGTCGCGTCACGGTATCTCTTGCCGATCATCGCCGCCGCAGCGCGCTGCGTATACTACGTGCACGTCATTAACGCGGGAGCACGTCCGCGGGCATGGAGAAGCGAGGAAATATTCGATACGAGCATCGAATACATTAACGGCTGTTGTGGGCCGAGTAATCGCTCGCATCGTCGCTCAGTGCGTGCCGAAATGTTGTCAAACGATGCGGCGAGTCGCGTCCCGGTGAACGCATCATCGATCCGCGATGCTTCGTGTTTGAACGCCTGAGATTTGGAGCGATAAGCAGGCCGATAAGTCGTTGATTACGGTCATTGATGCGTCGAGAAATTTACGAATCTTCTTCGCGACAGCATCGCGATAACATGGAAATGCGTCGAGCTTGAAACGGTGGCGCTGAAAAAAAAAAACACAATGCTTCGATGAGGATCGATTAGGGTGTCCCTCATTCCTGATGATGTAGTATCGATGTACGTAGACCCGTGCGCGAGTTACTCGCGCCGGTTGGTTACTCATGTCAAGATAGTATCGGACGCATCCGGACGGTCGTCACCGCGCGGCAAAGTATTCGCTCGTTTTCCGTTCCTCCTTTCGATCTCTCCGCGGTTCCTCTCGTCCTTTCCCTTTCCGTGGGTCCCTCATTAACGTGCCAGCTTGTTTGCCGCGAGATATCATCGTGGACGTTCGTTTTTCAGCCGCCGCCCTCGCGCGATAGACCGACATCGTCGTCGTCGTCGTCGTCGTCGTCGTCGTCGTCGTCGGCGGACCTAATTTGTATTCCATCAGCCGTTGAACGATAAACCCGCGCGCTGGTTCGCTCGTACGTAACATTTTCCCGAAGCTGTCGGCGGTATATGGGAAATTGCCCGCGCGCTAATGGCAGTTACCTCGATAGCGGTCCGATAAACTTACCGAATCGCCTAGCGTGTATCGCCGTGGAAGGCAAGTGGAAATTACAGAGTCCGGGGCCTCAAGCGCCGCGACAATCCTACATTGAATATCGCGAAACAGGTTTGTTGTGTGTTCGTTCCGCGTTACGCGGCACGCGGAATCGCCCGGGAATCAGAATCCGCGCCCGCCACTCGCGCCTCCTTCAATCGCCTCGCTCGCGTGTTTACGGCCCGTCCGCCGCCGAACGCGTTTTCCGCGCCGCGCCACGTGGGAAGAGGACGGCACGTGCATTAATGCACGTATCGCGCCGCAATCGCCCGCGGCGATAAACACGTTCCTCCTCATTGCCCCGCGACCGGAGAGGGGGTTATAAAAGATTCTATCTGCCGGGGCCGCGCGGGCTGACCGATCGCGATACGGACACCGCTCCCGACGAGCTACGCGCCACGTTATGCGCCAAACGAGGTAAATACGCGGCGGCGCGGCGATGATAGCCCCGGCCGGCGTGGCTCTCGTAAAATTTATCTCGCGCCCGATACCTCGCGCTTTTATTCCCCGCAAACGCACCAACGTGCGTTGATCCCCTCCTCGCCCCCTCTTGAGCCGGACACGCGCTGTGCGCTCCTCTCCCGCTCTCTCTTTCTCTTTCTTTCTCTGTGTTTTTCCCTGCTTGCCACCTTGTTGTTGAAAGGCGGCCGGCCGGTAATGCCTCATACCGGCGCGCATCGATGCTTATCTGCCGTTTCCTCTTTTTTTTCTTTTCCTCCGCGTTTTTTTTCTTTTCTCTTTTCTCTCTCTCTCTCTCTCTCTCTCTTTCCTTGCATTAATCGTATCGCGTCCGGCGATCGTAAGCGCGCGCGTGGGTACACAATGCGATCGTTAAGCATACTTTGTTCGGGGACGATGATAGTGTTTTTAGAATTATCTGCTATCTAATCTGCGGCTCTTGTGCGGAATGCATTTTCAGGATCATTTAGATAGACGCGTCGACAAGGCGCGCTGGGATATCAGAGTGCGCGACATGCAATGCGCAATGTTTGGCTATTCCTTCGTCGGAGATGTCGGATTCGATCTGCGATCGTGTCTGGGATTTTTCCCAGCGCGTGCGTCGAGTGAGAAAGGCCCATTCGCTTCGTATCGTACGATTAATCGTGCGCGATGCGGTACAGCGGTCTCGGTTCGCGACGTTCGCCTTTCCAACGAAACCTTTCGTTAAGTTAATAGAGCAGCAGCGATTAATATCTTAGCCCGGACACCCTTTCCTATCTCGGCAACAATCTCGTGGCCGTATCCATCGTTCCATCTTTGGAATACGCGTTATCGTACCAGCGGACACGGCGGATCTCCCGCTCCCCGCTCCCCCTTTTTCTTCGTATTCGGATACTCTCGGGCAGATTGGGTCTTTCGATTCGGCCGGAACCCGGGTCCTGTCAACCCGTACGACCCGTAACAAGCTTCGACGTCCGATACGTCTCTCCCTCAAAAAATAGAGAGGCAGAGAGAGAGAGAGAGAGAGAGAGAGAGAGAGAGAGAGAGAGAGAGAGAGAGAGAGAGAGAAGTCCTTAATCGACGATAAGTCGACTTTGTCTCCAGCGTTGTCTCCGGCTTTTTCTCGCCTCTCGATTGTTCTCTCGTTTCTCCGGCGGGCGAGGAAGAGAGAGAGAGAGAGAGAGAGAGAGCTTAGATATCCTCCGGTTTTCTGACAAGACGAGGAAGAGAAGAGAGTCGCAGAGCAACGATGGCGCTGCTAACGGGCGGCGGCAGCGGCGGCGGCGGCGGGGGCAGAGGCAGAGGGGGGGGGGAGGCGAATGCGTTAAAGCGTGTACGGGGACCAAAGATCACGAGGGATTCCTGGAAATCGGCTTATATGGCGAGAGCGAGCGAAAGAGAGAAGGCCCGACGTCGGACGAGGGAGATGGAAGTAATGAGGTTGATTCTCTGTTTTCTGTGTTTTCAGCGAGCGGCGGCAGTATCGGCCGGTTATCGGACCGACTGGCCTTTTTTCTCGTTTCGCCCTGGTAGAATCGCGCTCCTTCCTGCATTAGCCTCTCTCTCTCTCTCTTCTCTCTCTCTCTCTCTCTCTCTCTCTTCGTTACTGTCGAGGCATACGTAACGAGGCCTCGGTAAAGTTGTGCGAGCTCGTGGCCCCTGATCCGCCCTTCCGCTCTTCCGAGCTTAAACGCAAATGTGAAAAGATCTCTGCTTCTCGCCGAGCTTGTTAGGAATGTACGAATCGCTGGAGCGTCGTCACTCTTGCATTCGATGAACGATACTTTATAGGAGGCGCGCGCGGGCGCTTCGATAGTCCGTTACGGATCGGAATCGTCGCGTGGACGTGGCCGCAGAAATTCATGCGACGTGTCTTATTATTATCGCGGCGGCGGCGGCGGCGGCTAGTTCTCAGCTTGTGCACGCGCGCGGATGATCGATAGCGTGCGGATGCCATCAGGAAGCGATTAAATTATGAAATGCGTACATTCGCAACGACACCGCTCGCGCTTACAACGACACGTCACGTACAAAGTTTATGAGACGCTGCCGCGGCGGGGAGGCGGGACAGGGCATAGGAGAGGGAGAGGATCCGAGGCCAGACACACCACGACACTGCAGTTAATTGGCATGTTAATGAATAATAAACTTGCGTCATTCGCGCACGGGCGCGCGCGCGCGCGAGCGCGTGGTATCGATGGCTCTCGGGACGGTTCGATAGCCGGACATGACAGCGCGGCTGCCACTCTCTCATTAATATTACTGTTTACTATGCCTCTAATCTCCGTGGTTTTTGTAGCCGCGTTCGAGCGCGTTCGTTACCGAACGCGGTGACTCTTCAGGGTTCATTGATTTCGTGCGGCGCGGCTCGCGGGGCGTTATCTTTCCTCGTCGGTCGGCTTCGAGCCGACTAAGAAGCGGCAGGCGAACGCTTTGCTCGCCGCTGCACGACCGGTCGGCATGGAAAAAAAGTCTTCTTATCGGATGTCGGTCTTATCCGATAGGCGAAAGCCGCGTCGACGGGCCGCGGCCGCGGCGTCGTAAATTGGAAATGAGGCGCTCGCCATCTGGCCGATTAATTCGTCGAGTAACGGATAACGATAGAATCCGCGAGCTAGACACGCGGCCGCTCAAAGAGCAAACGTAATGCAGTAGCGTAATGGAGATTTTGCCATCCGGGAGAAGCGGATTCGTAGCGAGTCTAATTGCCGAGTCATTTAAATAAAAATGCCTCTCGCTGCTGGCTCGCATGCTGCCGCTATCCCTGTGAGAGATTCCTCTCTTCGTCATCGCCGTCGGTATCCCCGCGCAGGGATATGTGCGTAAAAAACCGCCGGCGTAATTAATAAAAATAAACTCGCGCGGCCAATTATTTATTGGCCGCTTGCCAGGAGCAAATTTCCGAATATTTACCTCTCTACATCGTTTCATTGGCGTCCTAATAAACGTCGGTATATTCCGAGTGATTTAAAAATAGTCGTAAATTTCATCTCGCTCCGTGTTCTCTCTCTTCCTCTCTCTCTCCYCCCCYCCCCYCCGCCCCGCCCCTCCTCTCTCTCTCTCTCTCTCTCTCTCTCTCTCKCTCSCTCKCTCGCTCGCTCGCTCGCTCTTTCTCTCGTGCGCGTGCTGTATCGGCGCGCGGCCCGCAGAAAAATCAATTAAGCGGCTTATGTGAAATATCGGCGCAATTACCCGCGATTGCCGAATCTAGCCGGGGCTATCGATGGCCGCATTATCAAACGTTCTCCCGTTCCGGCCGTGTCGATTCCAGCTGCAATCCTCTCTCGCGCACCGTCAGCTTTTCATCGAGCGTGCGCATTTTTATTACGCGATTCGTAGCCGTATTATCGCGCTCGCTGGAGCGTGCAACGGATCCAGGGGATCGCACGCGAGATCCTTTACCATCGAGGCGAGGCGATTGCAAAACCGCCAATCGATAGCGCGATTTCGCGATCGCCGCGGCCGCGATACGTGTCCGCGAGGTCGCTGTGCGCCGTTCCGCGTGAGCGAAACGTCGCCGCTGAGAACCGCCGCGCTTTTCGCGAATCCCCGCGACAACAATAGAGAGCACTTCAGATATGGTAACTGCGAAAGCGAACGATAAACGTAAATTCAAGAAACTGCCGCGCTAGCTCGCGGCTGATAGGCGACAAAAATAAAGAGTCCAGAGTTCACCATGTGCTTGTTGTTCACCGAAACGACATATCTCTCTCTCTCTTTCTCTCTCTCTCTCATTCACACACACACGCACGCACGCACGCACGCGCACACATATATATGCACGCACTGGCGAATTGATGCAACTCGCCGTCTGATTAAATCATATCTCGCGCCGCGCGAAATCACCACGATTCATCGACGCGCGTGCGCCCATCCCGATTAATCGCGACGACGTCCCGATTCTTTCGCGCGACCCATTCGTCAGCCGTTATCGGGCAGCCGGAAATCTTAGGACCCTAACGCGACATTAATTACGCTTCGCGGCGGCCGAGATACGCGTATGCATATTCTCGGCCGAGAGTAACGCGCGCCGCGAGGCTTATCGTTTCTCACGCATGCAGTCATACGTGCCTGCTCGCTCCGACACCGCTTTATCGGAAACACCGATTTCCCTTCTTTTTCTTCTTTTCTCTTCCTCGCACCCCCTCACCTTCCCTCTCCTCTCCTCTCCGCTCCTCTCCTCTCCCTTCCGCCATCCGGAACCCCCGGGGTGTTGACGAGGAGGCGATCGTAAATTTTCTACCGGTAGAGATGCCAGACGCTCATTGCCCCCCCTCTTTCTCTCTCTCTCTCTTTCTCTCTCTCTCTCTCTCCCTTTCTCTCTCTCTCTTCCCCATCCTCTTTCCTTCCGGTTTTCTGTTATTGCGTCACGCGAAGCGGACATTCGTGGAAGGAAAGGACAGTTCCTTTCGTCTCGTCAGTTTCAGCCAACGCGGAAAAAGAGAAAGGAAAAAGTAAAGAGGAAAGCAGATAAGGGCCTATCCGTCCTAGATGCACTTACATGATTAATGCCTCTAGCTCTTTCTTTTTTTGCAAACCGGCCTTGGGCCGACGTGGCCGACACGGGGGGAATCCATCGCGGGGAGAAAATGACAAATCGATGAAACGATTTGCGCGCAACGATTTCCATTAGGGAAGAACAGTTCAGTCGAGTGTCGCGTTGTTACCTCGCCGTTTGCCGCGTTTACGCGCTCGCTCGGATTTACGATCGCTTATGTCGCTTCCGCGCGGCTCCGATCGCGGAACGTCGCGGGGCCATCGGCGAGTAACGGCTCGGCCGCTCCTGTTCTGCCCTTGTCAAAAACGCGTACTCGAGAGAGAGAGAGAGAGAGAGAGAGAGAGAGAGAGAGAGAGAGAGAGAGAGAGAGAGAACGTTAAGATGAGTAAGATGCCGCGCGCGTCTTTCTTCTCTCTCGCGCCGAGAGTCGGCCGCGCGCCGCTACTACCGATATATTATACTAGTATCGGCGAGGCGGAGATTGCGGTAGCGGAGGGGCGGGGGGGAGGGAAAGGGGGGGGGATAACACAGCCGGTTCATTGCATGCAGTAAATTTCCCTCGGATGGTGCGTGCCCGTGCACGCGAGGCCCACACGTGTAAATAAAGGAGGCCCGGCATTCCTGTCGGCCGAGCGCGTTCTCGCGTACCCACTCTTGAAAATCTTGCGCCAGGCGCAAGATCCCCCCCMCCCCCCMCCCMCCCYCSCYCTCTCTCTCTCTCTCTCTCTCTCTCTCTCTCTCTCTCTGTGTCTCTCTGTGTCTCTCTTGTTCTCTCTCTGTTTTTCTATCGGCGGAGAAAAGTGGGGCGATTATCGTCGCCCGCCGCCTCCGCGCTCATCTCGGCGTTGATCAAACGAGAGAACCGATCTGACGGACGGGATGCCCGATGCGTGTGATTTACGTGGTCGCGGTTGAGCACCTCTGACCGACAGCTGTTCGGGGCACGTAAGATAATCTAAACCAGCCGGGGCCGTCCATGGCAGAGTCGGCTCGCGTGCGTATTGACGTAGTTTGTATTTTTTAAGTCTCCGTCATGCCCAAACGGCCCGGTCGCGGCGGCGCGACGCAGCTCCTTTGATTGTCTTCTCGGAAGCACCGAGATTCTTTCCTTCCTGTCAGCCGGTTAGTAGATCGGACACGAATTACCGCGAAGCCCGGCCACAAGGGGTCCAATCAACGGCGATGCACTCCCTGAAAAGGTACACACTCCGTTTCGGTTCCGCGAACGGGGCGTTCTCCATTATGTACGCGGCGCGAACGAGAGAGCCGTTCGGTTAAATTAATGGCCATACGGCTATCGCGAGCCGTCATTACTCGATATTGCAAAGTTTCCGCAAATTTCATGGAAGCGTCCCGTCCCCGCGACGAGAATTCTCCTAACCGGAGGGGACCAGTTAGAGCCCCGGCGGCCGAGATTTGGCTGGCGAGAGGAATCATTCGGTTTCAACCGAACGGAGAGAAGGAGAGAGCGAGACAGAGAGAGGAGGACGCGAGGGAAAAGTACGTGATCGACAAGGAATAAATCATTGGGAAACGGCTACCGGCGACGCCGTCTCGGTAGCCCCGAACGCGCCCGTAAAAACTTAACGAGCCTCGAAATCTGGAAGTCGAAGATTAACGTTATCGGACACGCGACCTTTGCCGTTCCTCTTCAGCCGATCAGCCGATCGCCGCGGCCGATTCATCGATTGACAAGCCGGGATGCAAATCGCGGAGAAACGCGCAGTCTCGCGCAATCAGACCGAATCTAATTCGTGCAGCCAAGAGAGAAAGAAAGAGAGAGAGAGAGAGAGAGAGAGRGRGAGGGGGGGGGAGGGAGCGGCTGTCGACGATTTCGTCGCTTTCGGGCCACTCTTATTCCGCTCCGTCTCGACGACGCTCGTAAATCGCTTGGGTCCCCGAGGCGGAGTCTCACGTGACGCCTCGTCGAAACGTATTCTTCTCGACTTTATGCCCGCGGTGGCAGTAAAATCTTATCCTTACGAGACACTCTTCCACGCGGAGGACTAACGGGCACGACTCCCGCCGTTTGGCACCCAAGGACCGGCCGGAGGACGGAGAATATGCCGGACGATAGCATCGCGCGGTACCGTACGGCGCGTAAAACGCATCGTTCCCATGTCACTTAAGGCTGTAATACGCCGCGGCGAGGCACGCCACGATGCTGCGACGAGGAATTCGGCCAGGGTCGCCGCTCCGTTCCGCTCCGATTCGTGGGCTGCACGAGGATGCGAGGTGGATGATAAGCCGCGATGATCGAGCAGAGCGGCGGACTCGTTGCACCGTTCGCTAGAGCGAGGAGGATAGGCTGCTTCCCCCACTCTTCCGCGATGTCTGCGACGATCCGTTGTCGATGTGAGATCCGTGTGGAAGTCACACGGCGTTTACTTCGCGCGATGGGAAATCGCGCGAGATCCGCTTCCGCTTCCCCGATACCGGCGTACCCTCCTTGACCGCGAACGTCATCTCGGCTGCGAATTCCGTAAGCCCTTCCGCGAGACTTCACCCCTCGACGGAGACTTCCCTCGTGCTTTGCTGGCGCGAGCAGCCCTTTCGCCGTCGCCCTTTTTCTCCTTCCCGAGAGCGACGAGCGCTCTCCTATCCGTGCTTCCATCTTCCCCGCATTCCTTGGGGTATTACACGCCCCAGCGTGCACCACGTATCTCTTCCTCGCCTGGCCACCCCCTCCCCCCCCCCCCCCCCCCCCCCCCCCCCCCCCCCCCCCCCCCCCCCTCCCCCCCTCCCCCCCCCCCCCCCCCCCCCCGCAACCCTCAGCTCGCTCGTTGGCGGTCGGCGCGTTGCCTTCCACGACGATGCTCCCGCGGCTTCCCACGTCGCGCGGATGGGCGAGCGAACTCGTTCAAATCCCGATGCGGCCCCGGGAACAGCGCAAACCCATTACGGATTCATCGTGCGCCATTAGCTAATTCTTCCCTTGCTCCTAACGTCTTCCTTTCCGCGCACCCTTTTACCGCACGCTCATCTTTGGCTCTTTCTCTCTCTCTCTCTCTCTCTCTCTCTCTCTCTCTCTCTCTCTTTCTCTCTSTCTMTCTTTCTCTCTTTCTCTCTCCGCCTCCCACCGCCTCATCCTATTTCGTGCTCTCCCATCGGGGACCCTTCAGCCAGTTCTTAGGCTCTCGCGGAGCCCCTTTCTACCTTCTCGGCTTCGCAAATGCTCTCGCCACGTCGTAAGCGCCGATGCAGTCACTGGTCTCCCGAACCGCGGAGGTTCGAGAGTAAATTTTTCAGGACAATTCGGAGGGATAAACCGCGTAGGGGACATAAACCGCGGTCCGATCAAGTCGAGTTACATGTAATTTCGAAAGAGTCCCTAGCTGCTGGACCGGCTTCCGGAAACGGGGATGCTCCGCGCTTTCGAGGGTCCTCGATACGATCGAGAGCACACTCGATTTTCCGTGGAGCATACCACCGTTGAAATGTATGGCGGTCGGGAGCGAGAGGAGTAAGAGAGAGGGAGAGAGATCGGGGCGGGTAGCAGGCGGCGAGAGCAGGAGGAAGACGCGATAGGAGGAGGAGGAGGAGAAGGAGGAGGAGAGGACAATCCCATGCGCGCGCGATGGAACGAAAATGCAGTCACCCGGAATAAACGAGGAGACCCGAAGTTGTTGGTCGAAGTTCAGCCGGAGGGGTTGGGAATGAGTTTGCGTCGTGGCGGTGATGAAACTTTGCCGTGACGAGAAAGAGGGGTTGTCACGCCGTTCGCCTCTATAGCCACCCCTATCCACCCGCGCGGCAACACCCCTCCTCCCTCGTGGCAGCCTCGTGCCAGCCATTGTTCCTTCACGCGCCGCGTGATTCTGGCTTTAAATGCGCGGCTTTGGCGTATTCTTCTTGTGTCCTCTGTGTTCACGAGGCGGCGCGAGAGGAGCGTTCTCCTGACCACTTGTGCGATTACCTTTGTCTCGGCTTCGGAGGATCCGCGGAACGACGTCTCGCCTCTTCTTCCTCGCCGTGAATCCCTTCGTAAATCATCGTTTCGCGGGAGAACGCGCCAGGCGTGCGTGCGCGCGCGATGAATTAGCCGCGACTTTATTACAAAACGAGAGAGAGAGAGAGAGAGAGAGAGAGGGAGAAACGGAGAGATCATTTCCAAACACATCGGACACGTCGGAGCTCCGATGCGATGAAGCGAGCACGCGTATCGCGATGCGCTGGCTTGGGCTCGCTCAAGATCCCGAGATCGGATCGCGCGTGTCGAAAATACAGGCGTATTTCGGCCGCGGCTCTTAACGAGAGGAGGCGCCGCGACGCGGCGGTTTACGGCGGGACCACACATCGCGGCCACGGGGATAAAAGACACATCATCCCGCGGGCCCGTCGCGGATATAAAGACGGGCGTGACATATTTTTGCGATGCCGGGGCGATGCGAGCGGCGCGTACGAGCGCGAGATACGCGCTCCAACGAGTCCACTATATATAGATCGTGACTCACGCCGCGACGCGTAGGAGGATCGGGGGTCGACTGGGGGGCGGAGGGAAGAGGCGTGCAAAAATACAGCGGCAAGATAGAAAGAGAGAGAGAGGGAGTGTGTGTGCGTGTCGTCCCTGTTGCGTCTAAAGCCGTGCGGGCCCGCCCGTGTTAACCTCGGCGTGCTTCCACACGCTCGCGCATCCACGCGCGCGTCCACTTTCACGCATGCTCGTATAAACATCGGGCTTAACATCGCGCTGCGAGCTCTTACTCCCCGGCTTGGGAACCGGTGCTTCCAGAGCGTGCCTCTCGCACCTCCGATCCTCGCATCTCGCGCTCTCGGTACGCGAGATAACAGTCTCGCGACAAGAGTCTCGCAGCGTCATCCTCGGGGGTAGCGGCGTTGTCCCCAGCTTCCGCCATCCTGATCGCGGGATTACGCCTGTTGCCGGCGTTCGCCACGTTCGATCGCGCTCGATCGAATTCTTCCTGCTCGCATCTTCCCTCGGAAAATACGAAGCTCGGCTTGAGAGAGAGAGAGAGAGAGAGAGAGAGAGAGAGAGAGAGAGAGAGAGAGAGAGAGAGAGAGAGAGAGAGGGAGAGGCGAGACGCAGGCAATGGCGAGGAGAGAGCCGGCGCGCTTCTTTCTTTTTTTTTCCTCCCCCCGTCCCTCGCCTCCGTCCATCGCTGCCGAACAGACTTCATTCTTAGTTTACAAGCGTGTGGTCTACAAAGAGGTTGCCACGTTGTTAAAATAACCGCAGAGCCCGAGTCCGGCGACTCACCAAGGCGTGTATGCTCGTTGGGCGCGCGAGTGTGCGCGCGTGATTTCGCTGCGTGCGCTTACGCGGAGGCGCTTACGCGCGCGCGCGCGCACGCATACGTGCGCGCATTGTAACGGCGGAGAGCCAGCGGAGCGTCGAATGGAGGATGCGTCTTTGTGACAGCATAGAGGAGAAACCGTGTACCTTCCCCGGGTACCGGCGATGGCATTTCCTCGAGTCGTAAAATCGCGCGCGTTGGAGCACGCGGAACTCGTCGCCGGCTGGAAGAAATTACCGGCGACCTCTCGTCCAATCGTCCTCTCGCCGTGGGCGAGAACATCGCCAGTCTGGTTTCCCGACACGTTTCGCGACGCGGTGTTTACGAAGCATCTCGCCTCGGACGTGCGTTTTTCCTCTCCGACGAGCGGACCGACGAGGGGATCCGCGTGATATTTACGCGCTGGCAATATTTAAATCGTCATGCAAATGTACTCCGAGAGGGAAACAGAGAGAGAGAGAGGGAGAGGATGTTGGTGAGACATCGCGAGGAAATGACGAAGCCGAGGAGCGCGATGTGTTACGCAATTGATTGAAACGTCTCGCCATCGATATTAGCCCTTCTCGAGCGCCTCGTGCCCTTCGCTGCTTCGCTGCTCTTCTTCGACAGCGGAACGAGAACCACTGACGACCATCATCGCCGTCACCGCGACGGCGGCGGCGGTAACGTAAGAAACTTTTCGAAAACCACAAAGTACGGCCGTAAAGGAGGGCCGCGTGCGCGCACGTCACGCGTTTTACGGAGGAGCACGCGAGTGAAAAAGGCGCCCGCCGGATTCTCACGAGATCGTGAGGGAGGAAGACGGAGATACGACGGGGAACGTCCGCTGCCACCCCGCGTCCCCCGTCTACCAGCCAGCGCGGTCGCAGGCGGGCTAGCATTTTTTGTCCGGTGGTCCCTCGTCGACTTTGTCGTTCTCGGCGTGACTTTTATTGCGTGTACGGCGTAAACGCGGCTCCGTCAGGAGCGCACGCAGGAACGCCGGCTTTATCTCGTTAAGTCCCGACGCTTAAATCCAAACGACTCGATACACCGGTCGGCCCGCTTCTACCGGCAGCAGGAGGCGTTGATCGCCTCCTCCTCGTCGTCGTCTTTAAGATTCATCAGTCGTCGCATCCGACGACGACGACGACGACGACGAGAGTGCCACGGATATCGATACCGATTCGGCGCACGAGTACGAGTGAAACGAATGAACGGCGAATGAACGGCGAGTCCCGACGTTTTCCCGAGGCGCGATGCCTCTTAATCTACCACGACGGTGGCCAAGCTGGCGATATCGATCGCTGACGAATGAACGAGGAAAGCGCCCGATCGATTATTCGTCAGAACGTTCCGGCGCGAACGAGGGGGCGGACGAAGGGCGCGTTACACGACGAGGTGTGCCCCTAAATTCAGCAATAATGAAACTCACCGATGTGTATGATTGAAAACGCGAGGGCGTCGGATGGAATAGCTAGTCGGATAGAACCGGGGGGCGGGGGAGGGAGGGAGGAGGGGCGCGACGCGGGGGATGCAGAGGTACGGGGCGACGCTCGAGACACGCCGCGTTTAACACGGCCGGTTACGTCACGCGGCCGGTGCTTTCGATTTTCTTCTCCCCGTTTCCTTTTTTCTCTTTCTGCCGAGCCGGGCAGGGTGGGAGAGGGGAACCCACGGGGAGCCGTAACCCCGTATAATAAGATATAATTACGACCGATAGCCGCGTGCGTTTTAGCGGGCCCGCTGTGATGATTTCTTCATCGCGCCGGCGAGACTAACCGCCGACTCGAGCGGTTCGCGGTAGCACCGTGAAATTATGCTCGCTGTAAAACTCGCTGTAAAAGTCGCGGCGTTTCGAGTCCCCTGTCGTCCCCACCTCCGCCGTCCACGGGGCCGGCAGGGATATTTTTCCTCCCCTTCCCGACGAGGACAGCTGCCGGAGGACAGTTGCGGCGAGCCTTCGGCGGCTGCCTCCTCTCGTTAGCGCTCGCGATTATGATATCGCGCGACAGCGAGGAAACGCGACCGGCTCGCGGGTCGAGCGACTGCGTGTCCGCTTGTCGAAATTATGTTGTTTATGGTGTCGCACCTGCAACGCGCGCGATACTTTATCCGTCCGCCCGTGCGGCTTTGCGCAAAGCTATCCGCAAGGGTGTTTCCGTCACGGTACGTTTCCCTCGGTCGGATCACGGCGCCGTGCGAAATCGTTTCGCGAGCCGTATCGACGGCTCATTATTTCACCGATAACGCCGACAAGCCGAGGCTGGTCCGCACACGGGTATTGTCGATTAAGGGAGAGAGAGAGAGAGAGTGCGGCAATGCGGAATGCGAGACGCGTTACGTAAGGTAGATTCAATCGATTCTCGTCCAGAATTGTTAACCGGAGAATTGCATGCGACACAGCTGCCTGCAATTTGAGCGAAGCTCAAGTGGCACCTCGCAGAATAAATTCGTCTTCTTCTTCATCTTCTTCTTTTATCATGCTTGCGTAACGTGGCAGCTTCAGCGAGGAGAGAGGGAGAGAGAGAGAGGGAGAGGGAGAGCGAGAGTGAGTTCGCAAAAATCTCGAGACCATGCTTCATTCTTTTCCCCGCGCATTTATCGCAAATCGTTCAGCTCCGAATCGTGTGGCCCCGCACGATGAAGAACGGTGCAATTGGCCAAGGTGAGTCGAGATAATAATCGTATTTACGATCTTTCCTTTATGCTCTGCCGTCTTTATCCGCTTTTACGTGGCGCAGCCAGCGCCGTCAAATGTATTCCGGATGAATTTGATCTCGTCGCGACCGATGTCCGGGGATCCGTTGCACGTTCTCAGGGAAGAATAGGAAACGTCGAGAGGAGAGCGGAGAGATCCATGCGACACCTGTATCTGCACAATAAATTCGCTACTTCTCGATACGCGAAGCCTCAAAGCGAGACCGAAATAAAATAGCCGCTGCGCGTCCGGCTGACTCTTGACGGATCCCTGAAACGACGATCCATGCAGATACCATTCTATGCCTAGGCCTACGCCCGGGGGCCCCTTTTGCGCGCGGACCGCGGATACAATGCTCCGAGGGGGAGGGGGAGGAACCACCCAGTCGGCGGTTCGCCGCCGCCACGCATCGTCGCTCGCTTTAGAACGAGGACCTGCTCCTTCCTTTCTCCGTCTTCCTCGCCCCGCGCGCTTCGTTCCCGCGCCTTCTCTCCGGGTTTTTTTTTAATACATACACACACACACACACACCCTCTCCTCCTCGCCCTTTCTTCCTCGGCGAGCGGTAGTGAATGGTTCCAGTCGGACGGATTTCGGAGGGAGACCTGCGCCGCTGCGAGCGGACTCGGAGGGGGAGCCGGCCGATTCCGCACGTCTGCAACGGCGTTGCATTGTGTCACTTCTTCATTCATCCCTGATTTTGCGGTCGACTTGCGTAGCGAATTCACGAAAAACCGTGAACCCCCGCCCGGAGTTTTCCTCCTTTTCCCTCGCTCGAGTCGCGGCCAGCGCCCGGCCTCTTTCACGCTCTCGTCGCGCTTGTCGCGCAATCGCCATCTCGCCGAAGGAGACCCGTTCATCCATCTGTGAGAAACTCGCGTGATGATAATTACACGATAGGACGTCACGCAAGGGCGTCCTCTGCTGACCTTTGATGACGCGTCTGTTAATATCGTTGGCACTGTAAGCGTGGAGGATATAGGTCGTTGAATCCATTCCGCTCTCCGTGTCTCTGCTTTTTGCACCGCAAAATCGATAAAATCGCTTTAAATCCGGTGAGATTTTCCTTTTCACGCGATCGAGTATTATTCGATCAGGCAGCGCGACTTCAAGATTCTTCGGTACTAATCGCCTTGCCTTGATAGAGTGGATCTCACGTAAGAATCCTATCCATGATCGATGGTTGGAAATGGCGTAATTCCGACGATCGAAGATCAGCGACTAGCTTCTTCGTCAAACGAACGCATCTCGGGAGGAAGCCGCGGCGAATATTCGATCATGTTTGTTGTGTCATGCGATCGGGCGATGAGAGCGGGCTATCTCCGGCTTTATTTCGCCCTGAGAAAATAAACTGTGAATCTGGTTCGAGTCCGTTGTCAAGTGGGGGAGAGACCTCCCTTGATTCCGAAGGGGACAACGCGGGGTCACAACGGCTCGTGATTGGATCTATTGAGGGTTTTCAAGTGCGTCGACGATCCTGCCTCTCCGCCGATCGTGAGAGAGAACCGGAAAGTCTTGGACACTCAGGTACTTGTCAATATCGCCGCGTTGAACGGATCACGATGGATATTAGGGGCGGGGGGAGGCTTAATCGAACGTGCCAGGAACTTATTACCGAAGCATGTCAGCGGGTGACAATCGCGCGAGAAAGGGCCGTAAGTACTTTCGATCCGACACTCCTCCCGCTCGCGCGTTTCCGTTTCGTTAGCTCGTGATCCGAATTTATTTCAGTCACGCGTTGAATGCCGCTCCATATTAATTTCCCGTTATCGCGCCGAGCGAGTACCCCGCCTTGTTAAGATGTGGGAAAAGATAGACACGTTCGGTCTGCGTTAGCGCGAGGGATTACATCTGGTTTCCTCACAGACTTCGTTAAGCTGTAATTGATCGGTATGAATGAATCTTCGGGCGCGATTTGTTAGTGAGACGGACATTTATCTCATGACATGATACCGCCTTACGATCTCAGGCTTATCTCTTTCCCGTAAACGTAACATTCCGAATAGATTTACCACGTCCATTTATGGGCTCCTTCTCACGCGGAATTGGACGGCTCTCGTGCGAAACGCTCCTTTAATTACTTTTATTATTTCGCCGTTGTGCTCGCGAATCGGCTGAGAAAATCGCTTGATCTCGCCAAACAAGAGATTTAAGCGTCCGATGCCCTGTCGAATACGGGGAGGCGTGTCGCGCGGTGAATATTCGACGACTCGAAGGACGTTCGCGGGATTTTCAGAGTATTATCGCGATATCCCTGAAACTCGTGATCGATTTCGCCCAAGAAATTTTACGCCTCCGAGAGAGCGCGACGTCGCGTCTCTCGCTCCGCGATAAGAATGAAACGCCGGGCACACAATGAAGGTGCCGTTGCAGGAAATTATACAGCACTTATAAGAGTCTCTCTCTCTCTCTCTCTCTCTCTCTCTCTCTCTCTCTCTCTCTCTCTCTCTCTCTCTCTCTCTTGCTCTCCTTTCTCTCTTTCTCTAACCGCGAGCAATTGTCTCTCAGAATGGCATTGTCTTCTCTCAAAGTCATCCCTCGCCCATCGTTTTCTCTCTATCTGCCTCTCCCGTCGTCTGTTTCTCTCCGTCTCTCTCCCTATCTCTGTTTGAGGCCTAACGAACCGCTTGTCTGACACCAGGCCGCACAATGAGAGATCTAATCGCGGGTGAAGTACTTAATATCTTAAGGTCGGACGAGACCGATGCTAGGGTTACGGAGACGCCGCCAGGCGGAGAGGTTGCGCGAGGGAGGGGGGGGGGAGGGGTTGAAGCGAGACGGCGTGAAGCGGGAGGGCTCGCGAGAGGATGGGAGAACCGGAGGACAGGAGGCGGGAGGGAGCTCGAGGGAGGGTTTGAACGGGTTGGGCTCCTCGGTTAGTGGGTTGAATCCCCGTGTCGCGATATCTGATGAAGAGGACGCCCCCGGGTGACAGGCACTCGCCCGTAGGACTTCGGGATAGACGTGAAGTTGCAGGTGCTAGGTACTTCCCCGAGATACGTCTACGACGTGTACCCCGTGACCTTCATTCGCAAGGCTGCACTTAAATGCGCTCAAATGCGCGGGGAAGCCCGCGGGAATCGGGCGGAGCGGAGATTGACGGTCTGTCGGGATGCGGATTGGCGAATCTGTCGTGCAGGAAGTTCGCAGTTTGACGGAAGGTCAGATGGAAACGGACAAACAAATAGATTTTGCAATTTGTACGCTTTCTTTCCCGCTGACGGGATCTCCGCGGTCGCGAGGCGCGATGAGATCGCCGCATGGTGACGTTAATTAACGAGCATTTCTCACGCGGCCAAATCGCGCTTTGCGCTTTCCATTCTTTCCTCGTTCGAGTGTCTCGGGGGGAGGGGGGGGGGGGGAGCGGCGAGGTCGATTCAGCCGAGCGTCGTCGTGCTTTCTCGAAAGCAGATGCGTCATTCGTGGAAGAAACGGAGTAGTCCTCGAAGAGAGAACGCGTGAATAGAGGCAAGAGAGGCGAACGAGAGAGCGGTCTCTTCGTCGAGTTCTTCCGCGGCATGCACCTGCCGCTTCGCAAATGAACCCTTTGTCTCTACTCGCCGAGTCATTAGGCGTACGACGAGGGCAGCCGCGGGTTTAACTAGTTGGCTAACCGAAAGTAATAAAAAGCGGAATAGCGAGAGTAAAACAAACCGTGCACGACGCACGATACCGGTAACGATGGTCCCGCGGCTCTTCTCCTGCTGGTATAATCAAAATTATCCCTCCGGGCCCGCGCGGATGGAACGTAGTCTTAATTTCGCTCTGCAGTTTACATTGCATCGCGTAAAGCCCACTTGAATCCGCCGCCAACCTGGATGTCAGCCTTGGCGGAGACTGCAAGCGTATCTCGCGTTCGTCGGAGTCGTCTCGAAGCGTCGATCGAAAATAGATTTAGTCGTAGAAAAAGGAAAAACGCAAGAATAGAAGTGTTCGTGTGTGGGACATTGGGACGTATCCGAGGTATGACAATTGAAGGAAATTAATCTGTAATCTTGCCGTTTCAATATCTATTCATCCTTCACGTTGCACTGTCGTCGCTGCGATTCGAAAGCGTCTCTGGATTCTCCGAGCGGAAAATTCGAGCGGCTTTTCCCACCCTCGTCATTCGTTATCGCCCCTCCGGCTTGGCGGAGGAGGCATTTCCTGTAAGAAGCGACATGAGATCGTTTCGACGAAATAACCGTTTGTACTCCGGCTCGTGTGCCTAATGCCATAACCATAACGATACGCCATAGCGAGAACTACGACATGGGAAGCGGACGGGGAAGCGGAGCGACAGAAAGCGGATCCAAAGAAAGAGAAGCAAGAGGAAAAGAGAGAAAGAGAGAAAGAGAGAGGGAGAGAGAGAGAGAAAGGACTCGAGGGGTGTAGCGTGTTTGGTCCCGCGTATGCAAAGTCTCCGTTTTTGGCTGTTCTTCTCGCGTCGCTGTTTCTATGAAAACGCGTCCCGCGCTTCCCGCTCGCCCCGCGCCGCGGAGCGTACGATTTGCAATTCAACGCGGTTCGCGCGCGTATGAAAAGCGCGCGAACCGCCTCGCGACTCGTCTGCGCTCACGTGGAAACGTTCCGACAGCGATGACGCGCGCGCTAGGGGGGCGCAGAGGGGTTGGAGGGAGGAGAGACGCCGCATAATGAATAATAATCGCATATAATGTCAGAGCCTGGATGCTCCTGCTGCTGCTGCTGCTGTTGCTGCTGCTGCTGTTGCGGGGGGAGGTCGCCCCTGTCGCGTCTTCGCAGCCGCCGCGGCGACCCCCATTGTGCCTCGGACCTATCGGCGGGGGTGGGGCCTCCCTCTCTCCCCGCCTCGCAATTCCTTCTCCTTCTTGTTGATCTCCTTGGCTGCCGGCTTTTATTACTTCTTCGTCCTTTTTTTTAATATGCTCCCGCCGTGGAGACACCCACCGCGACGGTATGAAATTGAAGCTTAAATATTCTATGGTGTGTCGCGAGGCCGTACGACCCGCTTTTTGATACAGTTATATGAAGCGCCGTTACGAGGACGAACGGCGACTTTATATTACCCTGCCGTCTCGCCGCAAGACGCGTTGCCTCACGGCGCGGCGCAATCTTCGACTTATCAAGTTGCCCCCTCCTCCCTCCCTCCCTCCMCCCCGCCCCACCTCCCCCCTCCTCCTCTCCCCGGAAACAATGAGTCTCTGTTATTATAACGAAGATGTCTTCGTGGCTTGAACCGATAACGCCCGCTACTTTCTCAGAGCATCTTCCGAATGTATAATGGTGAAACATTGGAAAAACGTGCACGAGGCGACAGTAGTACGTACGTAGGTTATCCTTCTTTACAAAAGGGAGCCTCACCCGGTGTAGCATCCGGTGCGAAGATACGCGAATCCGAGAGAGTCCTGTTCATTACAGCACGAGAGGCCTGGCTTAGATTGACGTCCTCGTCAAAGATTAATCCCTCGAATCGTTGAAATCGACGGAAGCGAGGAGGGCGCAACCTGCTGGGGTCTCTCTCTTCATTCATTCGGCTCTGTTTACACGGGCCTCGGCCTCGGCGAGTAATTTCTTTATTTCCGGTGTCGCGAGGACACCGCCGGAGGACCTCGTCTGTTTCTTGTGCCGCCATTTGTTTTTATCAGCGGTTCCCGTGGGACATTAACAGCCACCTGCCGAGTATGTCGCGGCCGCGTCTTTCTTCCCTACGCGCGCACTTTCTTCTCCCTGCCGCGTGCAGTATCTGGAAGACACCGTGCGGCTTACCCCAGTTCTCGGGGGAGTGACGCCAGAACGGCGAGAGACACGTCCTGAAAAAGTCTTTCTCCATCGCGGCATGACGGCGCGATGGGGTGCGCGTGACGGCGCGCGTGTCACACGTTGCGCCCATTATGATTATATTATTCTCCCCCGTCTCCTCCGCGACTCGCATTTATTATTTACGCTTGCGCCCCGTCTTCAATCTTCTTATGTTCTTTCGTTGCGTTCCATCGTGGCGCGCGAACGCCTTTTGCCCTTACATCGCAAGCGAGGGATCCGATTAATCATTCATTAGGCCTTTAACGAATGACGTCTGGTCATTAAAGCGCGCGATGACCATTGAAAGCCGTAACATTCGCGGATGATGTTTCAATCATGTTTAGCCGCGTAAACGCGTTTCGCGCTTCGGCTGTTGCTCTTTCCGCGTGCCGCGAGGAAGCTCAACTTTCGGTTATCTTTTTTTCACGCTTCGCGAAGAAAAGAGAGCAAGAGAGAGAGAGAGAGAGAGAGAGAGAGAGAGAGAGAGAGAGAGGGAGGGAGGCAGGTTTCGGGAAGACCGTAAGAGGAAACCAGTTCAAAAGTAATGTTTACGACGTGTCATAATTACAGGATCTCGTGCTGCGGCCGCTGTTGCCTCGCGATTAACTATCGCCATTTTTGCGTATCGCCGCTTCACATTGTGGCTTCACGTTGCCACGAGCACGTTTCAGGCGATTGATCGTACAACAATCGTACCGATCGCCATGTACGGTTCATGATGACAAAAAAGGCTCGAATAACATCTCTAAATAAATGAATAAGCCAACGTGTTCAATTCTGGATAGAATGCTTCTTAAAAACTCACATTAATCCTGCCTGTCACGAGTCCTGTGATAAATCGCGTTTTAAATGCCTGTTAGCGTATAATGCGATTGGATGCGTTAGAAGCTCATTTCGGCGAGACTCACGGAAGAGCATCGACGTGAAACGTAGAAATTTATGTCCTGGAAGCCTGCCGACGAATTACCGCGAGAACGGCGATCGGCGAGCGCGGATAGCGCGAAGGAGAACGGGAGGAGGAAGGGGGCGAAGTTGCCGGGAAATTAAAATCCTTCGTAAAGTCTTCTGGAAGCGATAGAGAGATCTCTCGTGCCGCGCCGGGGCACGAGAGAGAAAAAAGACAAGAGTAGCTGCGGGATGGGCATGAGGTGAGAGTGGGAGGAAGAGGGGGAGGGGGTGTCGGAGGGGGGAGGGCGCTGCGTGGTCGGGGTCCATTAGGAAAGCTCCCCAGGGCAAGGGAGAAGATCGAGCCTGGAAGGAAAGAGACGAAAGGGCCGGGGGAGGTGAGCTGCGAGAACGCGGCGAGAAGAGCGACGAAGGTTGGCCGGGGGACGGGGAGGAGAGGCGGCGGGGAGGAGTACCGGTACCCTCTATCTCGAGAAGTGTCACCGATGATGAATAGTTGGCATGAACAAAAAGAATGCTAACCGCGTCCCCGCCGCTCGACGACCTAAAGCCCTCTCTCTCTCTCCCCTCGCTTCCCCCCTTACCCCATCGCACCCCCGTCCTCCCGAAGCCCGGAGTCCCCGAGCAGCGGAACGGAGTCGGTCCTTCCGGCTCCGTCGGTCGATTTTCCGCGAACCAAAGGGAGAATCGAAAGGCGATGTACAGGGGGACAGGGAGCGGGGAGGCGGGGGGAGGGAGCGGGGCGAGCGAGGGCGATACTATCTTAATTAAAAGTTGCCAATTCATTTCGCCCGTCGTTTCCACCCCGTGAACTCGGCCACTACAGGGACGCCAAGAGACGACGCCGGAGGGGGGGTGGGGTGTAGCTGAACTTGGCCGAGCAAGAGGGCTGCCTCTCCTTTTGTCTTACTCTCCCGTCACCCCGTGAAAGCCGCGAAGTTGAGGGGGAGGGGATGGGGAAAAAAGTCGCGGGAGAGGCTGAGATAATAATAAGAAGTTCGTCCGAGGAGGAAATTAAGTAAAGCGGAGCGTCCTCCCCCCTCCTCCCTCCCTCTCCCCTAGGAAAACCCGGGGAGACAACTCCTGGGGCGCCGTGTGCCCCCTCTCCCCTCTCCCCTTCCCTTTTTTAAACGCTTTTGTCTTCCTTTATTCGCGCGAACGTGTAATTCCTTCGCGCTTTGTTTGGCGCGATGTTCTAACATCAAACGACATAAAAAAATTCTCTTATTTGCATACATAGGCTCTTTATTAACATATATATATATATATATATATATATATATATATATATATATATATATATGAATATAGATGCTTGATTACACGACACAAACGAACGTTATTTATGAACGTTTTTGTAATAAATCCATCAGACAATCATTAGATTAATATCAACCAAACAAGTTTACGTGGACTGTGATTACCGATGTAATGCTCACGTCACTGAGTGAATAATGATGATTGCTCGATCGGCGCGATGTAATATCGTCACTCGATGATCCGGAAGTGCATCCCGTCATTACGAGCGATCGGGACTCGCGGAGTGAGAAGTGAGGCGGTTCTCATCGTAAAACGTAGCCCTTAACGCGCCGCGGGCTGCCACCGAATGCTAATTGCTCCATTCACGGAGTTGAAGACGTAAAGCGGCTATCGGCGAAGCCGCAAAGGGCGGCGGCGATTCGCCACGGTTTATGCGCCGCGAACGAACAATGCTACCGCACGGTGGCGCGTAAATAATTAAGAAATGGCTCTGCGGGCCTTTGGCTATCTCTCTCTCTCTCTCTCTCCCTCGTCGCACGCTACTTCGCCCCCCTCCCTATCGCCTTCTCTTTTCCCCGCCTCCACTTTTCTCTCCGCCATTTGTCCGCCGGGACGACGACGACGACGACGACGGGAACGATGATGACGACTTTTACCTGCTCTAATTACAAATTTTTCGCCGATGCCGGGCGCGCGCGCGCAGCCGCAGGTAATTTAGTCCCCAATTTATATAAAATATCTTGCGGCTAATGAAGCAATTTGAAGCTGACTACGCTGGTAACGTATGGAGTCTGCAGGTTGCTCCGGTGTAATGGAGAAGAAGCGCGAAATGCGGCTGGAGGGAAGGGAGAGGGAAGCTTACTTACCCTGGAGATACCCTGTTACCGCTGGTGGCGTTAACTTCTCCGTTACGGCGGAAATCCGTAGTGCGTTCGCGATCAGTCGATCTCCATCGCGATCGAGAAATCGCGCTCGCTCGATCTACGCGTACGCATGTATCGTCCGAAGATGAAACGACGTTGATAGACGAAGGCGCATACGCGAAACGGCGTGCGCAAAGATACGAAGGCGTTTTCCACAAAATGGGATACGTCGCGATGACTTTTCGCGTTGCGGAGAGGATCGCGATTCGAATTAATTTCGGCGCGAGGGAATCGCACGATCGGTGACGGAGGAGATTTGTTGATCGCGAGCTGGATGAGAAGAACCGCGACACTCGAGCGAGCCCGCCCTCGCCGCGAGAGTTTCGCGTTCCTGGTTTTGCAATTTCACGGAATGGCCACGGGTCAGCCGTGTCCTGTGGATCTTTATGCGCGTAGAATGTAATCTGTATAATCAATCCGCGGGATTTTTGCTGCATTTGTGCAGCTCCGCTTAGAGTGATTAGATAGTGCGCCGTGATTCCCCTCTTGAGGTCGGGCCTTGATATTTTTCTTCGACTCGCACGACGAGACGCAACGACGACGACGAGGACGAGGACGACAACGACAACGACAACGACAAGCTTAGATTATTATTCAATGAAGTACATCCGACGCAATTTATAGAACGGACTATCAAAGCGAGATTAACGTGCCGCTCGAAGACGAGGCTTATTTGTATACAGTCTCGGCTAAATGGAGTGGTTATATCACGAACATGGCAACGCGCGAGTGAATCGCTAATGCGAACGAAACGCGCGTCAAACGTGGCCACGCCGGTCGCACCGGCCTCGCTGCGATTTTATTATAAGCTCTTGTCAGGCTCATGCATATTACAAGGTAGGAAAATACGACATTTATGACGCTCGGGGTCGGCGCATAATTTGTAATTTATAATCCGCGCCATCCGCCGTGGCCACGGAAAGGCCAATTACGAAGTTGAGCAGATAATCGAGTAACGCGTTCTTCGTCGGCGTCGGTTATCGGCCGTTCTATCGCGCCAATTAAATATTCCCGTATTTACATTCGGCCGGGCGAATTATGAATTCCGGCTCGCTCGGAATGCATAATCGCGCGGCACTTTTATTAGCGTCGCACGATAGATAATTCCCGTCCCGTTTCATCCGTGGCGGATATTCCCGTGCGCGGGATATTCTACGCCGCATTCACGTGTTGAATCGCGCCGACGCGCCAGCAACGCGATGGCATTCAGGCATTCCCGTAAAGAAGATTCAGCCGACCTCCGACGCGGAAGCGCGCTCACAATGGAGACGCGGCAGAGCGACCGTTAGACGCCAAGAACGCGAAAACTGTCAGAGGTGTCATCGTGTCGCGAGGGACGTCTTATTTTATCGCGCGGGACCCGCACCTATTAATAGGCAATCGCGCGAAACGACACGCCGAGAGTGCTCTTCAGCCTCTTGATGCGCGATGTATCCCGTTCTCCGACCGCGCCGTAACTTTTGCGAGGAATATGTCGCCGAGAAAGAGAAAGAAAGAAGGAGAGAGAGAGAGAGAGAGAGAGAGAGAGAGAGAGAGAGAGGAAGATAAAGGCGCGAGCCGATCCCACGTTAAGCCTCATCCCGCGGGATCTTCCGACTGTCGCGCTCCTCAGGATTGGCGAGATATCGCGGCGTTATGGGGACATAGCGCGCGGATAAGTGCGGGCACGTCAGCGCGGCTAAAGCGTCCGCTCGTAAAGCCGATCCCTGTATAATTTTCAATCGCCCCTACGGATTTGACGACCTCGTCACGGTCTCTCGCCGGCGCTCGCCCATCCGCCTTCTCATTCTCTCTCTCTCTCTCTCTCTCTCTCTCTCTCTCTCTCTTGTTCTTCATGCTGCGCGCTCTCAGTGAGATCGAAGGGGGCTGCTGCCTTCTTCATCCGCTGTTCCCTCTCGCCGCGTCGAGCGGGGCCGCGAGGGGTCTCGAGATAAGGGCGAAATGACGAGGTCGCAACGACCGGTAAAAAGGTGATCTCTCTCGGATAATGCCGAAGAAACCCCCGAGATCGAAGGCGAGGAAGAGTGCCTGCTCCCTCGGGCGTCGGGGAAACATCGGCGGCTGCCTGCGGAGGCCGTAAAAAGACAATGCCGTTCTCACACCACAAAAGAGTCTTGCTACCAAGTACCATTACCGGTGCTGGCCTATCGCGGCTCCTGTAGGTGTACGCGCCAAGTTCAAGTGTGGGCGTTACACCTCTCCGGGACGGGGATTCTCCTCTCCGTTTTCGGGCTCGGCCGAGTCGTCCCTCCAACGGGATGACGCCTCCTCTCCGATGCGCCAAATTTGAGGAAACGAGTGTGTAACGCGGCAACCGCCCTCGCTCTCCCCCTCCCTGTCCGCTCCGCGCCAGCCTCGTGGATTGAATTTTATGGCGGTGCCCTTTATTAGCCGCACATTTGCGTCCGTGCTGTTGCGCTCGCCATTGATAAATCGCCCTCTGCCCCCCCCCCTCTCTCTCTCTCTCTCTCTCTCTCTCTCTCGCTCGTAGGAGCGAGGATTAACGAGCGTGTAATTTCTAATGTTATCATTGTCCTTTGTTTCAGGTAAGTGCAGGCTTCTCAGCTGTCCGCTGAACAGCGCGACTCACGGCGGTGAGTAATCATCGATCGATTTTTTTCCGCGGGGGGAGTGGGGGGTGGGGATCTTTGTTGCCGGACAAGGAGGAAGAGCAACGGGCGGAAACGGGCATACGACTTATTTTTCATTCGCTCGCTCTCGCGATTTAATGACTATCGGAAGTGAAAAGAGAGTTCCGGGGGGAGGGGGGAGGGTGAAAGCGCGACGCTTCCCTCGGAGGTTTCTTGATGACGCTGAACACCCTTCCCTTTTCGGGGGTTCGTTCAAGTCCTCCCCGCGTATCCATCGATTTCATTAGGCGATAACTAGCGCGCGCGCGCGCGCGCTCGACTTGGACGCATACGAAATCACGGCGCGCCATCGAGGGGATGGATCTGCGAGGGCGATGCCGAATACAAGAGACCGATACGTTAACGACGCGTAATGACTTGAGTCGACTGCGAGGGCCGCTCTACTCAGATAAAAAGAACATTAGTCACTCGGTGTCGTTGTAATTGCATCGCGCCCGTTGCCGAGCGTCTCTCCGCCGCTTCGATAATTATACCATTGCTCGGATAACTCACTCGCGCGCTCGTGCGACGTACATGACCAGCGAGCAGCTGTCAGTGGCTCGATTAAGGGAAATTTACGGCATATTAATTACCGTTTTTTAAGCAGTATCGGACTGGACGCTCGCTGGAGGGGGAAAGACGCGGAACGAACGGCGTCGCGCACGTAAAGTGTGCGGAGTAAAGTGCAAACAGCAAGGTCGGTGGTACACATCGATAAGTCTACGATTACGTCGTATCGGTCAGATCGCGCGTATTAGTGTATTTGTTAGTCAGATGAGAGGCACGAGCGGACCGCTCAATCCTCGCTTCTGACAACGTCAGCGCCTTTGTCGCTATTATTCCCCGGTGCGCCCCGGAGATTTATCGAGCATCATCCGGCACGAGCCGTGGGTGTGCGTATTTAAATATCACCGACGCCCGGAGTCCGGCCAGGTGTCTCTGTCAAGGTGCGTTTCGTCCCGTAATTGATTCTACCCACACGGGATATTGCCCGGCCGAGGGATGGATGCGCGGTACAAGAAGAGAGACGGCAGCGAATCCGGCAGCCGACGTGTTCGTTACCAGCGAGCAAATCGTCCGTCTGTTCCCACGTTTTCTCTGTCTCGTCCGAACGGATCCTTGCACGCTTCCTCGAGCACGCTGTAGGACGCTCACGCGACGCCGACGCAACACGTGCGGATTTCTCCCGTAGCCAACGGGGTTGCTTTCTCGTTTCCGCCCGCCATTGGTAATCCCTGACGCGGTAACGCGTAACTCGAAACGCCCCTATCCTTTAATCGCCGATCCTCGAATCGTGTAACATCGGGGGTTGCGTGAAGAGTCAACGGTTGGATCAAGAATCGCGATCAGTCGACACACGTGGAACGCGAAACACGCGAGCCTAAAGCTTCCCGGCCAGAACCTGGTCGATCCCACTTCAAATTCGTAATTGAAGTGATATATTATCGATCCAGTAATCGAGTCATTAATTCCGCTGGACGGTTTGTCAAGGCGCAGCGGAGAATCGGAGTATTCATAAGCGAGAGATGCACGTAACTCTCGCGTTACGCTGTGAGAAAGCGAGGCTGGCATGGGCGAGTCTTCGGGAACGAGTTGACGTCTCACTCGGCCTGGCCGAGTCTAATTAGATCGTGCATGCATCGTTCAGAAGGCAGAACCTCATAGCATGGCATAGCGCACGCGAAGTGCCGATTGCCTTTCTCTTTCTTCGAATACCAGCGCGATAAATCATCGCGAGTTTATGCGCCTGGGCGGAGAATCGAGCCAGATACATATATCTCGACTTTCCTCTCGAGGAACGGAGCGATGCCGGCCGCGCGGTGCGACTTGCGCTTGTTAATTTAATTGACCGCGATCATCCCGCGACTCATCAGTCGACCGATTTATCGGCCTTTCCCGCCGACAGCTCAGGACGGGCGCTTTGTCATATTTATGCGAGGGCGACTCGTTAACGTTCAGCAACATTCAAAGTACACGCTCATCTAGTTCTCTGTAATGACGGCGGACCGCATCTTGCCAACGAGACGGATTCACCGGAGAATCGTACTACTGTACTCGTTACAAAATGAATCTCGCGGATCCGGAAGCTCCGCGGTACTGTTCGAATGTTACGTGGAGAAGTGCTGCACGACGATGGACGACGCTTAAAACTTACTTAGCGCTAGATCGATCTTAATCCACGAACACTGGTACCGCGCCCGATATCGTGGTATTAGCTTCCATCGCTCGATGGCTAGACGCTGGCAAAGTAAAGAGGAAGAGGGGCGGGGGGGGGGAGGAGGGGGAAGCTGAGTGCGCTATACGATACGTTACTGGCGGTGCACATACATCAGGCTTGCCGGCTAATCTGATTCCCCTAACAATGTGCACGCGTCGGAATCTTCTTACATCCCTCTCGCGTCTCCTGCCATTCGTCGTTGCTCTCTCTCTCTCTCTCTCTCTCTCTCTCTCTCTCTCTCTCTCTCTCTCTCTCTCTCTCTCTCTCTCTCGCTCGCTCGCTCGCTCGCTCGCCCGCTCTCGGATCTTCTCGCCCTCTCCCGACCACCATCGTGGCCGGCTCACGAGCGCCGATGTCGGTGGTGAATCGGCGGATATATAGATTTTGGATTTGGACCCCCGTACCGCGAGGCAATCTCGGCGCAAGCCGACGTAATCTCGCGCTAATAACCGCGATTTATTCTTCCCCGCCGTCCATGACCCCCCTCCGAATCCGAATGATCGAGGCGCCGATTAGAGAACTCACTCGCCTCGTTCGACGTCGCCGAGAGGCGTCGGTAGAGATATTGCACGGCGACTCGCGAAAATGGCTCTTCTCTGAGGAAGCAGCTTCCACTCGTCTTCTACTCGTCTCCGGATTGAGGGTTCTTAATTAAAATGTACGCCGTCTCTTTGCGAGCATAGCGGACGCGCGATAACCCGACTCGAAGCTATCTCGGTTCATTCACGACGACGACGACGACGACGACGACGACGACGACCAAGTCATTCTCACGAAAGGTCTCACGGTGTATATCGACAGCGGACGCTCGGCTTCCCCAAAACAACGTCTTTTTTTTTTCGAGAGAGCGAGGGGGGGAGGGGCTTTACTCCCGGTGTAAACGTAGATTAGATTATGCTCTCGCGGTCGCGCGGGAACAGGAAACTGTTGCGCCTACATCCTTCCTCTCCTCCCCAAGAATGGGAAAGAGGAAGCAGCGATAGGAAGGAGGGGGAGAGCGGATGAAGGACCAACGAGGTATCTTTATTGTCTCCAGGCTCCTCGGCGTGCCTGGGCGTGAAAGAGAGTCTTTCATTAACAGGATCCGCTGGCTCGGCCAAGGTGAATCAAGCTGCACACTTTGTGTGCGTCTTCTTGGCTTTCTCTTTCTCTCACGCGTGCTCCTCATGCCGGTTCCCCATGCCGTCATCGTTGTCGTAGGAGCCAGTGCGTGTTGGAGATAACGCCCTGCGATCTGGCCAGGTACAAATATTTGAGCGGGTAACTGGCTTTGTGTTTGCCCTGTTAGCTGCGCTCTTCGTCGTCGTTGTCGTCGTCGTCGTCGTCGTCGTCGTCGTCGTCGTCGTCGTCTTCTTCGTCGTCCTCCCATGTGTATACAACGTTGGACGTGCGTGTACACACGGGATAATAGCACCCGTAGCAGAGTGCACGCGTATGGGAGCCGGCCAGCGGCGTGTGATACGTGGATAATGCTGATGGCTGGACGTGGATTCGTCTGCTCGTTGTGTCTAGCCATCCGCCATTAAAAAGGTAAACGAAAACGCGTCTCGCGCGGATCGCGCGCTGCAACGTCTGCGATGCATTGTGGCGGCAGCAAATGAAGCACGATCGCTTTGTGCCTGTCATTGACAGATAACATTGGGCATCTCCAGGCGTAACGTTTGTTCGGGAATCCCCATAATGGGGAGAATAGATTCGATTATTCGACGAGCGCCATTATCCATTAACGCTCCTCAGTTTTCATTCGTTTCCTGCGTTATCCAAGATCAAATTGATCGATTGTCCCGGCCGGACTCGATTTGAATAACGGCTACGGCGCCTTACGTAGGAATTACGGTGCAGCGCGGAGAATAGCTGCTCCCTAGCTAGTGACACTCGAGGAAGGTGCATGTTCGCGAAACGGTGGACGCGCGGAGGCTTTATCGACGTATCCATCGATCGTTAAGCACGAAGAGACGGGGGTTGACACGAGTTTGGTTGGCAAACATCGATCGATGGTTTCAAGCTCGGTTTACGCCTGTCACTTCACGACCGTCCACGTCCCGGCAGATACTCGTAATAATTCCCGTTTAATGCCGATGGCGAAAGACGGCGCGGAGCATCGCGATATCTCGATCGTAACAGCCTCCGCCGAGGTTGGAACGGAATTGAACATACCTACCGCAGGATCACAAGTACGCACGGAGGAGAAGGCTGATGCTCGGCCGCCAGTGAAAAGTTTCGAGCCAATAACGTGAGTAGGTCCCGTCTTCTCGAGGACCGAACAAATATGTTCAAACACGCTCGAGCGGCGGACGGGGCGACACTCGTGCAAGCAACAAACCTCCTCCAGCGGTATCCTAATCCAACAGCTTCTGTCGAGCTGCGATGCCGAGTGCTCTTCATGTTGTGCCTCGTGCCACACCGCTGCTAGCTTTCGCATCGGAGGTCCTCCATCGGGAAGAAAGGCGACTCGCTCGTAAACGCTCCTCGGACTTTTCACGTGGGCGGCCTCTTTCGCGAGAAAGCAAGAGAGAGAGAGAGAGAGAGAGAGAGAGAGAGAGATGTTTGCGCGGGAAGGCTCTTGCAGCTGCGCGTTTCATCTGCGTCTGGACGCTCGTTGCGGATCGCCCGATAATTAAGACTATCCATCACGAGTGTTGCCGATAGTCGTGCGCGCATCACGACGAGCCGCGATGATAATTAAGGACCCTCGACCGACTCCATACGGCGGGTATACGTATAGCGAGATACATACCGAGGCGAGAATAATTTTCGCCGTCCCGGCACCGCGGTGCGATACGAACCGGTTAGCAGCGGCGCAATCGCGCGAATATGAGTCTTACGCGGCGCGAAACCGCGCGGAAGTGCGTTCGGACTTGGCCGTGTAATCGCGTATTATCGCGTCTTCGTTAAGCTAGCCGTTTGAATATTCCCGGTATCTGTGGGAGAGCCTCAGGCTCCCTGGCTTTCGCTTCATCCGCTATCCCATCAGTCGCGGCAACCTGACTAGAAACGGTTGATAATGATACTCGACGAAAAATGTGATCTTCAACCGGCCGCATCTCGGGCGAGATAAAGCGTCGCTTTAATAAAGCGTTCGATATAAAATACGAAAACTCTGTAATATCTCGGTGTCGAAGAATCCTTGGTCGCTTACGCCAGTGTTGGTCGCGCGCATCGTCCTCTTACCGTTACGTTCACCTGGACAGGCAACGAAGGAAAGAGATAGAGAGAGAGAGAGAGAGAGAGAGAGAGAGAGAGAGAGAGAGGGAGGGAATCGTGTCATCGTTGCTGCTGTTGTTGCTGATGCTCGTTATCGCTCGCTCGGGTTCATGCCAGCGAACAGTTAGGGCCGAGATTCGATGCTAAATTCGTATACGAGGTAAAGGCGAGAGGAGAACGAGAGAGAAGAAGAACGAGCGAAGGGAGGGAGGGCGAGCGTGAAATGATTCGAGGCGGTTAAACGGAGAGGTGTGCCGGAACCGGCCTACCTTTTAACGTTTTCTCGCGTCCACCCCCGCGCGTGAAAACACGCACGTTGACCATTAACGGAGGGTGGGAACACCTCGTCGAATCATCCCGGGCACGATCGTCCGCTGCATTGCGTTCCGTCACGGATGTTCGTTCGTTCCCGGATTAATGTTCTTCCGCTGTGACGTGCGTCGTTGTCGCGTGTATCTTCGACGCGGTCTCACTCTTGGCACTCGGTAACTTTACGTGCCGGGGCGATGCGATTTTTCAATTAATTCGCGGCCGACACCGCGAATAAACGACAGCCGGGGCCAATAGCTCGCTCCGCATTTCTCACGATCCACGAACCTTCCGCCCACGCGAACCGGGACGAGTTCCAGTTCCTCGGGAGTGCCCCGTTTATCGCTCACTCCATCTGCGAACGCTCCGGCGTTCCTGCTCGTTCAATCAACATCATGCGCGTATTTTCGCGCACGTGGTATGCGAGTGTCCGTGTACGTCTTCGATGGAAATCCTGTTCTGCGTGCTGTCACGTTCCTGATGTAATCGCTACACTCGCTGAAGCCAATCTGTCCGAATAGCAGTCGCCATAAATGGCGCGGACCTCGCGGCGCGGGCGCTCTTAATATTTTATTGCAAATACAATCTCGCGGGATGGAGGCGGGGCGGGCGGGCGGACTGGGGAGTAGCGCTCCGGGGAAAGCGCGGGTGCTTCCTCTCTCCCGCCCCCCCCCCCCTCTCCCCCAGCCTTAAATCTTTTTGCGGTGTACGATTTTTTGTTTATTCCCTCTCTAAAGGGCCTCTCTTGATTACACTATTACGCTAGACGCTCCTCCCGGGGAATGCTTGTAATTGACTTCTGCAGTTTCCATTACCTATCGCGCGCATTGCGCGTCGCGAGCCCGACGACGCTCAAAAGAAAGACAACGAGCCGCTGCTGAACAGGAATGGCTATCGGGAGCTAACAGTGAGCTGCTGCTGCCGTACCTCTGCCATATAACGAATAGCATCGCGCGGACGTATAATAGCCGCGTGGCCGCGCGGACGATCGCGAGAATCGAAGCTGCAGGTGAAGCAAGATGGGAAAACGCGAAAGACGCAACGAGAGGAGAAGAGGGAGAGAGAGAGAGAGAGAGAGAGAGAGAGAGCGGGGCGGGGAGAGAGAGAGAAGCGGCAAAGCCTCGAAGGTGTAACCGCAGCCACGCCCCAATTAGATTCACCAGACGGTTTACGGCTGTAGCCGGGCTGCTATTTATGATGAGAATGTCCGCACCTGTGGTGACACTCGCCACCGAGCCGCCAGCAACCCCTCCCGAAGCAGAGCGCGAGAGTGTTTTATGGCGCGCAGATAGCCTCACGCACACCTTCTCGGCATTAGCTACAGCCAGGTGATATACGACACGTATATTGCTCTTGGTGAACGGCGAACCGCCGCGAGCCACTCTATCCGTGCGCGATCCCATATCCACGTCGTCGCTTATTTCCAGATGCCCGGACCCTCGAAAACTTCGCAGGGTGGCTGCATGGTTTTGCCCGCTCTTGTCGGGAGCTTCCGCTCGCGAAGGGATCCTGCACGCGGCTTCTCGAATTTTTTGAACGTGCGATCGAAGCCTCGCCGGATGATCGACGCGGACAGTTCAAGCGCGCTATGTACAGGATCGCTTGACCTTTCGAAACGAGAGAAAGACGTCCTCGGCATGCTCGGCGTCCCCAACGGGGGATGAGAATTATGCTTTCGATTTATGCGCCAACGGAGTGACTCGATCAACGACGATCCGTCCGTCAGCCGTGTCGAGGCTGCAGGCCTTATGTGCACCCTACCGCCCTTACGCTCATCGCTCTCCGGGGGATGCCATTCGGGATGCAGGAATCGACCAACGTCTCGGAGCGCGTCGCCGTGCTCTCCGTAGCCCCCTCGCCGCGTAAAGACGTAGAAAACGAGTACCCGCCCGCTTTAGTCCCAGCAGTCGGAAGCATTTTCGCGCGATAAGCATCGGCGTGCCTCCCGCTGCTGCATCGGGCGACGTTTAAATGCACGAGAAGACGAGTTCTTGTCGTCGTCCTACGCTCCTTCCGCATGAGAGCGCGCCTAATGATCGGCCTAATAGTCGCACCGTGTTCCTGTTTTTACAACGGGCCCGCGACACGACAGGCATTTAAGGACGCTACAATAATTAATCTTAATTAACTTTATATTACCTCCACGTAGCCGCGCGCGGCTCCCTTTCGACGCTTCGACGGATCACATTTCTCGCTCACTTTGAGAGACGAGCGTTTCTCCTGCAAGAAATTCTCATTCCTTACGTAGCATGGATGTAGCATAAGAGCAAGCCCCGAGTCCGTCCGATGGAATCGATGCTTTTAATATACTTTAAAGTCCGGGGAGGGAGAACTCTCCGCGTTCGAGCAGCGGGGAATCGATATCCGAAGGGAATTAGCCGGCGCGCGTTAGTCGCCGATGAATCACGCGCGGCTCTTGTTGTCGCGCGAGGGTGCCGCGGGTGGCTACAAGTTACAATTCGATTTCTCGAAATCGACGAGGACCGGGCCGGGCCGGGCCGGCGGGGGGGGGGGGGAGGGGGGAGCGAGCGGTTGGCCTCGGGACGGGCGCGGCGAGAAGGAAGAAGAAGAAGCGGAGGAAGAGCCAGCCAGCCTTCGGTGCTCCATCCGCTTCCGCGGGGTATCAGCTCGCTATACGAGCTTTAATCGCATTCGAATGCAATGTTGCGGAAAATTTCATTTGAGCCAGCCACGAGGGAGCGAGCACGGAGCGGGGGGCGAGGGAGAGGGGAGGGGAGGGGAGGGAGAGAGAGGCAGCCCGGCGGAGTGGATCCCGCTGTGACTTTGTCTCGACTTTGCGGACCCCCAGCCGGGCGACTCCGCTCTCGCCGTTCCGCCGCGACATTTGCATATCCACCACCGCAGCACCTCCTTTGCGCCGCTCCGCAAATGCAATCGCGAACGCCGCGACGATCGGAGCTTTTTTACGACGGCCGACGCCGCGGCCGTACGATAGCGTCGTAATTGATAGAGACGGCGAGAGCGCCGTCGGATTTTCCTTCGAGTGCTGGGAATTAATCGACGCGCTCATTATCGAGGAATCTTATCGGTGGTTGCTCGATTGTCGCAGCCGCGACCTTACGATCTCGTTCCGTTGAAGCGCATCCGTGAAGCGCAAGCTCGCGACAAGCGGGCGGTCTCTAAGGTCTCCGAGTCGCTACGAACTCGCGAATCCTCTCAGTGATGCGGATGCGTAAAGATCCTGTAAAAATGCTCTAATTACGCAGTGCGAGAGACTTCCATCGATATTCGAGACGCGTAGGACTCGATTTCCTCGCCGAGGAAATCCGGAAAGGTGCCCGCTCGCTAGCAGACGGTGACACACAGCCGCGTTGAACCGGCTCGTGAACTTTCGTCGTGTTGGACGCGCTGCGGTGGTATTCTCTCTTCAACGTCTCCGACTCGGAATTCGCGCGACGGTGGTAATATACGGCGGGAAGCGCCGTATCTGCATAAGTGATCTCGCGACTTGCAAACGACGCGCATTCCAGCGAACGGAACGAAATGAAATAATATATATATATATATATATATATATATATATATATATATATATCGCGTCGCGTACTCGCCGCTTATCCGAACGCGCGAAAGTTACGGGACTTTTTCGCTCGGTATCGCACCTTCGTATCAATCGTGGAATACCCGCGCGGTAAGTGGATCGCTCGATGTTTCGCAGCGGAAATGCCGCATGTGATCCTCGTCGAACGAGATTACGCGAGCGTATCGTCCCTGAAACACCGATGCCTCGTCGTGTCGCCGCTACGTACGCCGCGTGTACACGTGGCCATCTTTCGCGCTTCCGAACGTGAATGCAGTCGGGAACGGAGTAACGCGAACACGGGAGAACGAACGGCGAGACAGAGGAGCGAGACTGGGTTGGGTCCGGCATTTACATTTACAACGAGACTGATTGAATCTTGATTGAAAATCCACTTAATTAAGGACGCACGCCATTATGTTTATTGCCGGCGAAGCGGCCGGCTCGTCGAGGGGAAGTCTCGAATGTTTGGCAAATGCAGGACACGGCCAATCGCCCGTGCTGCGCTAAGAGTCAATGCGATTCGAGTAATTCGATTGGCCTGATGTCGAGTCGAGTTAATTAAATCGAGTTCCCAGCGCGTTTATCGATTTTCTCGATAAGATGGAAGACTAAGTGAGAGATTTCTGGAAACGCGCGCGCCGTCGAGCCCTCTCAGGATCTCGCTAAGAGCGAGGAGATGCCCGGATGCTGTTTCGGATTTGCCGAAAAATTGCCCGAGCTCGATCTGGGGAGATGACCTCCCTGGCCTTCGACGTACGCTGGCAGAGTGAGTCGGCAGACGTGAGCTGGCGGCGATTAATCGCTGCTCCGAGTTATCCCTCGGTACCCGGGATTCCCGGAGCTTTCCGGTAGCTGCGCGAAAGAGAGAAGAGACGGAGAGAGAGAGAGAGACAGAGAGCGAAAGCGACAGCGAAGACGCGGAGACGCCCGCAACGCCAACTCGACGAGTGGACTCTCGATCGCGCCCCGATCGGCAGATTCGATCGAGTCCGCGTCTCTCGAGGCGCAATTTGCAGGATCGCTCCTCGTGCTCGATCGCTCGAGGGATCCCTCGATGCGCCCGGCAAAAAATCGCTCGTTAATTGGGATCAAGACGTAACCCCCTCGCGCACGCGGACGTATAGGGACACACGGGTACACTAGTTACACCGGTATCCCACAGGTAGAGCTTAGGCGTCCTCGTACACCTACGGACAAGGCTTACACGGATAGGCTCGCGCTCGGGCGTGCACGGGTAGACTCTGCGCCTCTCGCGAGAAATAACAAACGACGTGCGATCCTAATTAATTGCATGTCCGCTAATTACTGTAATTATATGTTGCCACGCTCCCCGCCCGTGCCCCCTCCCGTTCCCGTCCGACGAGTCCCTCTTACTCTAAGCTCGAGTATTCGTCGGCGGATCGCGCGATCGGAATCTGCCTCGCGACGATCGCGTCGCGCGTCTGCACGCTTTCGCCGTGCTTCTTTCTTCCTCCGTGCCTTTCTCACTTGCATTCGCGCGATCGGCAGGATCGGGATGGGGATTTATTTAAGCCTGGCCGGCTTCTCGCGGGCAAGAATAATCGGGCACGCTTCGGCAGGCCGCATCGACGAGCCCGATCAATCGGGATCGTTAGGATACAGCCGGGCAGTTTTCGCGGGCTTTGCTAAATTGCCTCGTTGCGCATCGCGCGCGACAAGAAATATGACAGCGGATCGGGACGGATGATCGGAATAAAGGATCGCGGGCGGTTGCCCGAGCGACAGGTGACGGCCGCAAAAACCCGCCGTCTTCAGGATTACGAGAGAGAGAGAGAGAGAGAGAGAGAGAGGCGGTGCGTTTTGTGGCGATCGCCGCGGATCGTCGCGGCGAAGAAACACGGCGGATTCCGGCGCATCTCCGTGCCCGATTAATCGCCGCCTGACGAATCATAACGACTTCAGCGTATAATTATCGCACACGCGCAGCTATTCCCGCCGCCGCGGCAGGGATAGGAATCCTCCATTACGTCGAGTAACTCGAGTATAGCCAGTTAATAGGAAATGTGTGTCGACCGTGCTGGACGAGTCACGAGCGCGCGCGCACGCGCGCGCGCGCGCTAATACAATCCGCTCTGCGTGAAAGGAGTAACTTCAGCGACGCGCCGTGTTTCCAGCCGGAACTGATATCGCCACGTTATGCAAATGCGTCGAGGCGACGAGGTAATACGCGTTTCCCTCGAATATCCCGAAGATATTCGTCGCGAGCGAACGGGCATGCGAACGCGCGTACGCGAGTACGCACAGGTGAGAGCCCGCCTGAAGACAGAGACCAGTCCTGAAGACACTAGCCGAGTCCTACGCTGTGCCAGCGGTATTAAGCTCTCGCTGGCGTGTATGATTGGACCGGGCAGATGTCACTCGTTATGTAAATGTCCGAGTGTTTACGAGGAGACACCTCCGGTAACTAGCACTCCACTCGTGGCAGTAATGACGCGCTAGAAATATCTCTTCCTCGTCGTTCTCCGCTCCTTCGTCTTCTCCGTCCCGTCGTCGGGGACGCTCGCGATCACGCGCGCGATCACTCCTCGCGACACTTTGCTGTATCTTAATTGCTACTTGCTTTATCGCTTATTAGCGCGGAATAACTGATTTAAGGGGGAATCTCCATCGCTCGACGGATGATTCCCCGCATCAATGAATCCGCTCGTATCCTCGCCGCGTCTCTCGTATGGACAAAGTGTACGCCCAAGTGTACCTACCTACCATCGCGTGTTCTCCTTCTCCTAGAACGTTCTTCTAAACTCTCGCGTCTCTCCTCCTCCTCCATTTCGGACATCGGATATATTTCATATATCCCAGAGCGAGAACCTTCTCGTCCGCGCGAGCCGCGAAATTCGCTCTTTCGGGCGTTTCGAACGTTACTGAACCGCGATCTATAAATCCCGTCGATATATAAATTCCTCATCGATTTTATCGCCGGCCGATTTACAAGTCCGATTTACAGTCGCGCTATCGCTTTGCGAGAGGCAGCCGTTACGTCACGAAGCCGCGGCGGCTTCAGTCCGCGTGTCATCGGATTGAGATGTCGATGAGGAGCGCGAGCAGATCGACAATCGCGATTCGGGATCGCGGAATTCCGCGGAATTCGCGCCCGCCCGAATAATGCATCGGCAATCCTGCAGGCGCGAGGGGCTGAGGAGGAGGGATCGGACGCGAGTACTTGAACGAACGCCTGCGGGCGAGCCTTCTTGCGTCTAGCGTCAGTTTTTCCCCGCTTTAACGTTTACGCTTTAACGTTTAATTTATCGTAGGAGCGTTAATAAATCTTCCCTGGAAGTCTCGTTTATTCATAGGACAGTCGCGGCGGTCGGTCAGGCCGCCTTATCTCTCGCGCTCATAATTAATTAGTATCGGCGCTCCTAGACCCGCTCCTCGACGTTAGCCGATATAAATGAACGGACGGGTGAGATTGGGGGGGGGAGGGGGGGAGGGAGAGAGGATGGATGGACGGGGAGGACGGATTCGCCTGGTCTATCGCAAAGTTTGTCAAGTCCCTCTCTTTCCCTTTCTCTCTATCTCTCTATCTCGCCTAAGAGATAATAATCAAAGCATCGATCAAGCACTCTTCTCTTCATTATAATTACGCCGGGGAGGCTCTTCCTCTTTGAATTAAAGAGAGAGGCGCGCGCGCGCGCGCCCCCCCCCCCACTCCAGCTCCAGCACCTACCGCTCCGCTGTCGCTGCGATCGCGCTCTCTCAAGGATCATACGTTAATTGCCGATTGCATTCGCCCCGTAAAACCGGGCGATCCCTGGAACCGAGAGCGTTGCCTTGTACTCTTCGATTGCAACCCGGCAAGGCCGTACGTGAACGGCGCGGCTCCTCGTAGTCGTGAGATCGTATCTGCCCGTGATGACGTAGGCAGCGCGATGATCGCTCCGTAGAGCGGGTATCTTGATCGCCGGTGCACAAGGCTGCGCTTTATACCGAATTTTTCCATCGGTCGCGGCCGCGATCGCGTCGCCCGCGCGGCGGGAGATGATCGGCGGGATTAGGATGATTATCCGCGGCCGCCTTCGGGCCGCGTTCAGTCGCGCGACCGACCCGCGATGGAACGGGGATCGGTGGGTGGGGAAGCGGCGAGTCGTGTGATCGTCTTCGGCGAGAGGACGGCTTCGAAAAGTATCGGTATCGGAATAATCCGAGCAGGGGAGCGAGTGCAGGGGAATGCAGAGAGGGCACTCGGGCGATATCTCGTCACGTAGCCCCAGCGCGTAACAAGGCCCGGGACTTTGCGTCTCTAATTGCATTAGATAGCGAGCGGCCTTATTAATAACTCGCGCAGTCCCGCCATGGGATTATCCTGTCCGAGGTGCCGTTCCGGCGCGATATCCGGGGACTCGCAGGAAACGAGTCCCGACACCGCGAAGAGGGAGCCGGAGCCGCGTGAGAGCCGAGAGATAGGCTCGCAGTGCGAGGACACGGCATTTCACTTAATGATAACCCGTCCCCCTACGACCCCTCCGCGCCGGACGCTCGGAGAGAAAGGACACCGCGGCGCGCTTCTCTTCTTATTCTTATGCATCCGCGCCGCATTATCGCCGGTTCGATCTCGGCGACACCGGCGAGATCGCGCGGGAACGTACGCTTCCCCGTGAGCCGATCTCGTCAGCCGATATTTATATATCTACCGGAGAAAGGATGCCGTGCGGAGCGGCACCGGCAGCCATTAAAAATACAACGAGGCGGCGAATGCTCGGCGAAACGTCGATGTAGATCGCGACTAGCTCGCGACGAGTCTCGCGCTACAAGTACCGAAAGTCGGCTGCAAGGTCGGTCTTTCAGTTTCTCACGGTTCGATGATGCCCTCTATTCCCGAGGAGTCCTTCGCCGTATCGCCTCTTCTTCATCTTTCCCTCTCTCGCACCGCGAGAGCGAACGCGTGCCGACCTGCCTCGAGGAAGGTTCACACGCGCGCGTGTCAAATATTTCGTCACGAGTTGCGCCGCACTTGCGCGCTCGTCTCTCTCGTACGGCGATCTTGACCTCGCGATGGCGAACGATCCCGAGGATCGGATCGTCGATGCAGCGTTGACAAACTGCAGGTATGCAGATACTTAGTGCAAATACGCGGGGTAACGACCGGCGATCAAAAGTCATGTAATGGTACGGGCCACCATCGAGACGAACGGCTGCGGCGTGGGCGTAAGCTGAACGGAGATAAGAGAGAGAGAGAGAGAGAGAGAGAGAGAGAGAGAGAGAGAGAGAGAGAGAGAGAGGCGAGACTCAGCGAGGGAGAGAGATCGCGATTGCCTCCCGTCGCCGTGGAACCATTTACTTTGTCTCGAGCGTGATTCAGGGATATGTCATCGTAAGCGACCTCGTCTTCCCCCCTGCGGGATTATTGAATTCGGTTGAAGTCAAGTCTGACTTGTACGGCACACGCGAGTCCGTAATTTCCCCTCGTTCCCTCCGATGCACGGCATCGAATGGGAATCCTCGGCGCGGCATCGCCGCGATCGCTCGTTGGCTGCCGTTGAGAGCGGCGGACGATCGAATCGCCGCGGATCCCGAATCGTTAACACGCAGGCGTTACCGCGGCCATGCGACAGAGCAGGCAGGGATTATATCGCGGGGACGCGCAGCGTGGAAAATCATCGGCGTACGCGTGGAGTACCTCGCATCCGCATTGCTGCTGAGTGGACATAGTAGCGACATGATGTCTTGCACGTCGCGGCTATCTCACGCGGCACTTATTATCCGCCGGACGCGGCGGATAATAACGCGAGGAAGAAACCAGTCGTTGCTCCGTCCCTCCTTTCCCCCCCCCCCCCCGATATTTCCCTCCCTCGCTCCTCCGGAGCCAAAGAGGCCTATCCTCGGCGCGCCTCGAGACGTAACGCGGATTCCGCGCACCAAGCACGCGGGTTGATGCAACGGGACGCGCGCGGGGAATGCCGCGGCAAAACCGTGACGCCGGACCATTTGGCGCGCTGGAGATCCCGACGTTCGTCCGGAGGCATTAATTGCGCGCGAATTCGGAGTATGCGACTAGGCTCCGATCCGCCGCCACCATCCGAGTGCCGGACACGGCCGACTTCTTACTTAACGCGCGGCGTTGCCTTTGTTGCCGCGAACGAGCGCTCGATCACGCTTTTCGACCGTAAAGAGAATCGATCTCGCTTCTCTCTCTTCGGTCCTCCCGAAAGGGCAAAAGGTATACTTACTCGGGATGGGAGAATGTCCGATTTTCAGACATTACGAGCGAGCTGTCCTTCGCCTCTTCGCAGGGGCAACGAGAGTGCAAAATTTCGGTTTAGTCTAAATTGTGATGCAAGAGGGTCGTTCGTGCTTCGCGGACGCGTCATCGCGGGAGGTGTGGGGTGGTGAAAGGGAGGAGGAGGGGTCACGGGAGGCTCGGACGCGGACGAGCGTGTTGCATATTTTACATTCCGCTGACGTTCGCGCCGGACACAGTTCGTCCTCTCGTACTCTCGGAGTGTCGGCAAAAAGTATGGCGGTTCCGAGGCGACCGGCAGGACCGGCAAGGGGGCGGGGGAACAGGGTAGTCGGGTCACAGGTTTTGTACTTTTTACGTGGCGGCTACGGCCGCGGCGTCGCTCGGTTCGTCCGGTATGCGGACCGGAGCGGAGCGGGACATCTTTTGACCCGCGACTACCTCCCGGCCCTTCCCTCGTCCTTAATTCGCGATTCCGCGCGTCTCCGGCCGGTATTCAAATATTCCCCCTGCTCTCGTCTTCCTCTCCGATTCCTCGGGAATGCCTCCCGCTTTCTTGGGAAATGATTTTCCCGCGGCACGTCGCCAGAACTCGCAAATCGAGAACGGTATCCTCGAGAGCGCGTGTACGCTCGCTCGTCAGACGACTTCGTTGCAAGTCGCGCGTTGCTGTTGCCATCAGGGATCAAGGTTTACTCGAAATTCGACGCGACACTCGCGCCAGTCCATCAAACTCCGAGATTAGCGGTGACCGATAACGCTCGCAATATCCGCATTTCCGGCCGCCGCGTTTCCGCGTTTCCTCCCCTTCTTCCTGCCGGGATTTGCGCGAGCGAGCGTGCAGCGCGCGTTACGGTATTTATTTTAGCGGATAGGACCGACCGCGCGACCAATCGTTGGTCGGCCGAATATTTTATTTAATAATGCGAGATAATGCGTGCTGTGCCGGCGAATCGATCAAGCATCGACCGGCGATCTTCGCGACCATTGTGCTCCTCCACGTGCTTCGGACGTAGGTATCTACGGATCGTCGTAGGTTCTCAACTCGATATCATTCCTCGCGAAACGCGAGGATCATTCCGTCCTCAATTCCGTTCGAAGCCACCTCGCGCCCCTTGCTTTTCAAGGAGGGCGAAGACGAGTTGCTTCGACGAGCTGTAGCCGGCATTTCCCTCGGTCGAGATACATCCGCAACGTCGCGGCAATTACACCGTTACGAAAATTCCGGCCCGACACACGCAACGACAAGCGTTTAGCCGACAAGCGTCCGCTTCAAAAGTCCCGCGCGCAATTTGTCCGGCTCCTGCTCTCGATTACTCGCCGCGTGCGGTTACGTAAGGGAAGGCTCTTGCCCCGGCGCATACGCCGGGGCAAAAAATAAATAAAGGAGGAGCGCGTGCGGCAAGTGGGCGCGCTGCAACGCGCCGCAACGCGCCCGCGTATCCGCGTGCCCCGGAATTACGCGCACGCAGCTCCCGGGTCGCACGTATCGCACCTGCCGCGCGCGGCAAGCGAGAGAAGCAGGCGCGACGCCTCGCGATGTCAAAGACCCGTTTTCTTCCCGGGAACGTGACGCCGGACGTCCTCGTCCGGGACACAACCCGCGCGCGATCGCCGATCCTCGATTGCGAACGGAATCGCACGCACGCACGCACGCAGCAAAGTTCTCACAGCGATCGTAGGAAGCAGCGAGGCCGAATTGCGCGAATGGCGAACGCGATCGGATGCAAGTCGTCATCGGCGCTATTAATTGCCGCTCTCTCCAAGACGAATCTCTCCATCTTCTCCATCGGAGAACCCCTGCCAAGCCGGTATCTCGAGGCGTGCGTGACGCATATACGTGAGACGTATATACCGGCGCAGCCAGTTCCGAGGACACTGTCGCCGCCAGCAAAAACACTATTGAGTTAATCAGCTAATTTATAATTAAAATTCCATGCTGGAGAAGCGGTCCGCGGAGAGGGCCGCGCCGGTCTTTCACCGGTCAGCGACGCACCGTATCGTCGCAAGAAGCGAATCGGCTCGGCGCTGCTCCGGCGTCGCTTCGCGGTAATCGCCGTCAAATTCATAGAACACCAATTAACCGCTCGACATCGCTTCCGTCAACTCCACGTCCGCCTGTCCGCGAGCAGTCCGCCGAGATTGCTCGCGCCCGAAAAAAGACCCGACCTAGTTTCTCGCGGCTCGCCCGCTCCTCCAGCGGAAACGCCGCGCGTTTTTGTCGCTCGAGCCGCCGAAACGCCGGCGGAAACGGGACAGAGTCGTCTTTAACGCTCCTCGGATCTCCGCTTGCGACGATTATAACTGCCCATCCGCGCGCGCGGATGGAAAATCGTAAAGCGGAAACGGAGGATGATGGAGCGGCAAAAAGCCGCAATGGCTTTTTTCATGCTCTCAAGGCTCCGTGCGTTACTCGCCGCGACGATGAAGTAACAGGTATTCATCAATTATGCTTCTCTCGCGGTGCAGTCACGATGACGCGTGTCGCATGCGCGTCCTTTCTCTCTCTCTCTCTCTCTCTCTCTCTCTCTCTCTCTCTCTTCCTCTCCCACGTAGCCAAGAGTAACGGGCAGCGCTTCCGGCTTCGTTCGCTAATAACGTTTCACGCTGTTTCAGAGCAATGAGAGACGAGCCGGATGTCAGGGCCGTTACTTATCGAGGCCTCGTCACTTGTCGCCGAACGCATCGCTTTGATTATTCGCGATGCACTTGTCGCCGCGCTCGTCGGCGTTGCTAGTCCATGCTGGATTCTTATCCTTGCGACTTTCCCGGCTCGGCGATCCGCCTCGTGGCGTAAACGTCTATTTCCAGACCTCCCGACACTCGCGGTAATGGCAATCGAGCCGCATATATTCATTAGCCTTCGCGGTTTTCGAGAGGATCTGCGACTTTTCCTCCACAGTGCTCAACGCATTCCGCTGTCGGTCTAATGATTTAATCGCGTTGGCTTTACGTTTCAGATTATAACGAAGCCTCGCCGTGTCATCCGTCTCGCGACGTTTCTCGCGCGTCACGGTGGACGTGAATGTTGAAAATTCGCGAATGTTGAGAATCGCGCGGTTACATGCAATCGCAACATCACGATTGTTTCAATCCTTTCGGCAAGTGGCAGTTCTCCCTTATGTTCCCTCCTGATGAGGGATTCGTCGTTAATTACTCGCCTCGATTAATCATACTCTTCTAACCGAATTTTCATCGAGATAATCGCAATTACTGGATACCGGATGCTTTCAAATATCGAAATGTGAAAATGTGTCAAAGATATAAGGATATTTATTTATAGTAATAAATGATATCGCAATAAAAGGAACATAAATAAGAGCGACACTTGTGCTTTTGTTTTCTGCTAATAAGTAATACACGCAGAATCGATCCATCGATTGAAATCGCGAATGTTCCAACGAAACTCAAGCCGAAGCACGTGATTCATCTGCGAGAACTCTCTCGAGACCAACGTGGAATCTAGCTCTCGCTAACCGTTCTTGTGTCTTCTCTCTTTGCGAGAAAAAAACGTCGTTCGTTAATGATCGAACGGACGCTCGTGGACGTATTCGCGCGCTTTCAGCGAGACTCCGATCCTCGCGCGCGCTGCGCGCGTTTCTTCGTCAGCGGCATTCCGCGCCGCGAGAGACGAAGAGAGCCAGCTCGATAGAGACACTAACCGAGCGGGATTTACCGTGGCGATTATCCCAATTAACCGCGTCCGTCCCCTCGGCCTTGAGAGAGTTGAACTACGAGCTAGCTAGAAGTAGCCGCCACCTGCGGATCGGTTCCCGCGGCGCGGTTTTTGAGCCGCGCGGGACCGCGCGCTTCCGCAGGGCCGTCTCGCAAATTCCCATTAGCGGACCTCGCCCTTCCGGCCCCTGTCGTTCCCTCCATCGTCGACGTTAAGCGTCGAACAGGTTTCTTTCCCGTTGCTCTGCTAGATTCCGCGCTGGCCTCTTCATCGTCGCCTGTCGTCATCATCGTCCATTGAAGCCGTTCCGAGAAGTTTACACGGACGGATGGTCCCTTTACACGCTAGGATCTGCGCTCAAGGATACGAGTCGTCGAAACTTGAAACTGAAAACACTTTCCGTTAGATATGCGGGCGCACGAATTTTCTAGCAAAATCCACTCGTCCTCGCGCCTTGGCCTCTCCAACGGACGCCTTCCCAATTCTGACGCCATCATCTTTTTCTCTCTCCTCGACATGATTCCCCGCCGCTTTAAACGTCAACCGTACGATTCATCCGTTGCGTTACTCCGCCGAGGCAAGACGCGTTGATCGCCTCATTCTGCCGCGTTCGCGATTCGCTCGGCCCGGCTTTCTCTCCACTCTCCATGTAATACGTTCGAGTGAGACGTTAAGTGGCCATCGTATGCCGCGCTCCGCTCACAAATACCCATTAGGACTCGTCCTGCTCAGGGCCTTCGTTCGGCGTCGTTCTTTTGGACGGTGTTAAGCCGACTTTTTCTCCCGATCGCTCGCCACGCCGTTGAATTCGGCGGATTCCAGACTCCGGCCTCTGCCCATTGTCACCGTCCGTCCATATTAGCTCGTGCAGCGCCGCTAGGGGGCGGGGGGTGGGGGTGGTGGGGGAGGCGGGGAGGGCGGAGGGGCCGCGGAGATTAATTAGCGACGATGTTTTAGCGGCAAAAATTGATGGGAGGGGGCCAGGGAGGGAGGGCTGGGCGGGGGAGGGAGGAGAGAGAGGAGAAGCCGGGGCAAGAAGCCGGGGCAGCATCAACGATCGCTCGAGTCGCGCTAACTAAGCCGGCAACGCCACGAGACGATCGGGGATGGACCTCGTCGCCCCCCTGTTCGCAAGAACGTGCTACAAATTAAGCCTGGATCGGCAGAAACCATCTCGGAAATTCAGCCGCGCCGGCTGTTGCTCCCCCCCTGCGCTCCATCAACGCTCCTCAACTTTCCGTGGCCTGAATCCCGATCTCCGAGAGAAGGAGCGTATCCTCTCGTTCCAGATGTAGCTCGACGAGGATCGGGAAAGATCAAGATCGCACATGCGTACCGGCAGAGCCACTCTCGAGGTCGAGCCACGGCTCGTCCGTGAAGTCCTAGGACGCGGAAATTAACGGTCGTTTCCGAGGATAAAGCGATGCGTTTTGGCGAGAGAGAGAGAGAGAGAGAGAGAGTCTCGTGAACTGCACGGTTTACTCAACGCGCGCGCGTGACGAAAGCGCGAAGAAAGCGCATCGCGGGGTCATTGACCCCGCGCGGTTGGGGGATGCTCGGGAAGAGAAGGGACGTGCATCGACGTGGAACTGGTCCACGAAATCGAAACGCCGCCGTGCCACGCTCGCTCCGCGGCCGAATTTCTACTTTGGCAACGGCCGCGACGATTATGGTCGGATTTACGATGGCCGCCTGTTGTCATCGCGTCATTTATCTCCCTCTCGCCCCGTATTTCTCGCCCACGCTAACGCTCCGCGGATACGAGAATGGGGGGGGGGGAGTGTGGCGAGGGGGAGGGAGGGTGCAATTCTGAGCGTCCCTTCCCGCGCGCGCAGGGACACGGCCGCCGTCTCGAATTCCCGCGATCGCTAATTTATAGTCATCTCCCCCCCGTTCGCGCCTCCGTCCCGCCGCTCGCTGCTTCTTGTTTCCACAACGGTGCGAATTATTGGCTGCCCTCGCGCTGCCTCGCGAGAAATAGCCCGCTGAACGTCCCCGCTTCGGACGGTCTGCCATTACTTAAAGCTAAATAAAGCTGTTTAACGCGCCGCGGCAAGAACGGAAAGAAGCCGCACGTTGCGCGGCTAAATCGGCTAAATAACGTCCGATTATTCGGATGCGGCTTCTCGCGGGTCTGGCGTTATTATCTAAAGCTCGCTTCCGTCACGACGTTATTTCGGAAAGGGGCCTCGGACCTTCTCCGGAGCGCCGTCGTTCGCTGATAGGTTCTTATCGCGTGTTCCACGGATACCGTATCTCCCCGGGGACTCGGATTATCTCAATTTTACGCCTCGTTAAATTCCAGCGATCTTTAAAAATCGATGGACGCGGTCGCACGATGCTACGCGGCTGCCAAGTCGAGCACTGTCGAATATATCATGCCTACAAGATTCCAAAGGCGGCTGACGCTATTCATTTAGCGATAACCGCGGCCAAGGCAATGTTTCCTTCCTCGCTCGATCGCTTGCGAAAGGAATGACGGCAGGAAGTGTTCGGCGCGGCTTTTATCGATCGACTCGCCGTCCCGATCGCCAGCCCAGGCGCTAATGGGTTAGTCAGCTCGGCACGATCGAGCGAGAGGACGGAGCGTGCGAAAAATGCCTACCTCTACCTATGCGCGCGTAAAAGCGCTACACGCTTGATGCCACACGCGCGCGAGGAGTGGCCGGCTATCTCTCTCGGCTCGGCGGAGACGCGCGCGCGCGCACAATCGCCCCCGAGAATAATAAATAGAGTTAGACGAAGGTAGACACGGACGCGGGGGGAGCTCTCGCGATGTGTTGCGCCTTGCCCACGCGGAGATTATCTCGAGGAGTTATGAGTGACCGTTTCAGGCTCCCGGTTTAAATAGAGCCGCGTGCGCTCCGGCTAATATATCGACGCCGTTCTTGATTTTCGTGCGCGTTTCAAATTCACCGTCGTCGATTCCCGTTCGTGTCGCGCGCCGCCTATCTGCGTCGCTGTCTCTCCCGCTTCTTTCCTCCGCGAGGGAGATCGCTCTTTCTCTCGATTATCTCTCGGATCGACCGGGAAAAAGAGAGAAACAGAGAGAGAGAGAGAGAGAGAGTCTGCTTGGAATGCCGCGGTCCCGCCCCGAACGATATTTCGAGCCAACGATTGGCAAGAACGAATATCAGTCGGCGGCACGAAGCTCGCCCGTTCGTTTCGCAAGCTTTCATTCAGGCTCGCGACTCTTTTTCGTGCGCGGCCGCTGCGTTCGCTCCTTGCTCATGATTTATCGCCGCGCGCTTACGTGACTCGCGCGCTCGCGTAGGGCAATTAGATCCCCTCCCCGATTCTTTATTTAATGGAAAATGACATAAATCGCACGCATCGAGCAGCCCTCGAGCGGCAAAGGGGGGGTCGGCGGGAGGGAGAGGAAGAGGCCCGGCGTAGCGCCTGAGCGATGACCGAGCCGAAAGAAGGAGCCGGCGTCTCTCCCTCTCTCTCTCTCTCTCTCTCTCTCTCTCTCTCTCTCTCTCTCTCTCTCTCATCGCGCGGTAGGAAAGGAATGCCATTCACGCCGTTAATCCCCCTTTGCATAATGCGGGGAAAGCGACTTTTTCCCTTTCCGAAACGCTTAGCGGCGCCGAGCAATTAGCGCGGAATTAGCCTTTTCATTGTCACCTTACGCATCGGATTGTTCGCCGTGACTTTCGCCGCGACCTGTTGGCGTCGGAGATTGAAAACGTGGGACGTTTAATCGTTGTGATGCGCGTTGCAATGCGAATCAATAAGATGGTAATAAATAATTGACAAGGTAGCTTTGTAAGGAAAACAACGTGCTCTTCCTTCCGAACATTCGGATGATATTTACATTCGCGCTCGACCTTGTCTGGGCTCTCGTCGAGAATGAAATATATCTCTGTTTCAGATGCAATGGGTAAGTGGGCCTTTTCCAAATCAAGTCGACAATCAATCGGTAAGCAATCCTTTCGTAAGGAATTCCGCGAGCGCTGCACGCGGCTCGATTATCGTAATTAATCGAACGCTCAATCTCGAGCTTGCCGCTCGAGGAGGGTGCAAACTTTCGTTCGGCGTCAAGATATTCGGATAAATGATGGTCGCGATCGCGTTGCGATTCGCGCGCGCGCGCGCGTTTTCGGGATCACCGTGACGTCTGATTTTACTTGTGTTGTTTCCCTTCTTTTAATCCGGAGGACCTCGAGTCCGCCGGATGTTAAGAGGCGGAATTAAAATTAAAACTCGGGGACCGCGGGCTCGATAATAAAAAATTTGTTTTCCGTATTCGCGTTATTATTATTTAAATCCGGTCGTTTTTGCCGCTCCGCGCTCTGGGCGGCGAATAAATTAAGCGCGATTAAATTCGGACATTGAGCATAAAACGCCCGGCGGGCGGCAGAAAGAAAAAGAAAAAGGAAAAGGGAAGGAGAAGAAAGCGTTTTTAAGCTCGGGTGTATAAAAGCGGGAAGGAATGGCGATCGCTCGATTCGATAATAATCCTCTTAATGGATCTTGTTGGCTGTCGGCGACACGCTCGGAACGACGATGATCGGCGAGACGATCTCGCGTTACCAATCTCTTACGAGCGCAACGGGCCATTCTCTCGCATTTCTTTTTCTCGATTCTCCGTCGCGCGCGCTGCTCGGTAACGAGACGCTTCGGCTTAATTAGATTAATTAGATTGCAGGCGAAGCGGATCGCGCGGCCGGCGAGATATCGGGCTTTCTGAGGATCTGTCGTTAAACCGCGACCGCCATTGCCCGAAACGATCCCGCGCCTCTTTTTACGCTGCCGGGCGAGCTTCATTCGAGTTTCATTCGAGCGTCGCCGCGGCGTGCGTCGCCGTGGAAATTAATTCGGGATTTGTTTGGCTTTTGGGAACGCCGATCGAGAAGAACGCCCGCCTCCGATCGACAACTAATGGTTTCTCCGCGTCACGCGGTTTAATTATGCGGCGCTCGTTACACGCCGTACTCACTCTCCGCCGGTCATTAACGCGGCGTTGAATGCATGCAGATGGTAAAATCCGATCTTCGAGAATGGTAGCCCATAAATATTAATGCCTCGTGCGGCTCGCATCGCGGCGAGTCGAATAATGACACGATCCGGAGGAATAGAGGAAGCGTGGGTAAACGATGCGCGCCAGCTAATAAGAATCTCGAACGTGCTCCGTGCTCTCGTACTCTCCGCGCTAATCTCTAATAACTTGCGCAAAGTATCGTTAAAGCCTCAGCCAGGCCAGAAACACGCGTGATAATCCATCTCCGCGATGGAATAACGGTAGACATCATCGCCGCGATCCTCTCCTTGCTACTTTATTACCAAGTAGGATAGAGATATTTGCTGTTGGTCATGTTTAGCTTGTCCGCGTTGCGTTGATGCAGCGAGCGACTTATGCAGCAATGTAATATCGGCAATGTTCGCCGAGTTTTCGGGAGTCTTCGGGAAACTTGGGCTTTTCGAAGGACTGTAAGAAGAGGACAGAGAACGATTACGACGCAGGACGACGAAACGAGCCGTTATCAAGATTATCAAGAATACTTTTGGTATGCATACTTTGGTATGCACTCGCGCCGGTCGAGTGGTGTAATTTGCGGCTTTCTTCGTTGAATCTTGCCAAAGTGCAAACATCCTCTTAATCTCGTCGATGCAATCGACTTTCTCCCTTGCGCAGATAGAACAGGCTTCCGGGAGATTCTGCCCTCTCGCTCGCGCGAACGATCGGTCCATCTCGCTGCGAGGGCTGATGATGACCTGACGGATCGCCGTTTAAAACCGAAACGCGCGTACGAGACGGGAACGCGGCAGCCTCATCGCGCGCGCGCGCGCGCGCTCAAACGTTCTCGATCCGCTCGCCGGCCGATGGTTATCGGAGAGGCGAAACGAAGAAGAAGGCGCGATGCACGGTCAAGCTCCTCCAGCTCGCTCGGACAGCCTGGACCTTCTCTCGCGGTCGTGGCAAAAACCTTCCTGCTGGCCCTACTTTTTGGTCGTTAATTAGTCGCATTTTTTTACGATCGCGCACACGTGCAGAGCGAGCAGCCGACGAAATGGACGGGGAAGCGCGAGGAAGAAAAAGATAATCGAAGAGAGAAAGTGATACGTATGTGTGTGTGTGTGTGTGTGTGTGGAAGCTTGAAGCGACTTAACTTTTAAGTCGCGCGCGAGTTCGAGCCTCTCCTCGCATAATGTTCGCCATTGTGCTCGGCCTCTCGACTCCCTTCGTCCTGAAGTGCACGCGCGGATCCTTCGGCACGATTTCGCGATCAGTGTGCAAGGTACCTACACTCGCCGTGTCGGCCTGCGACATTTCGGCTGTAATTAGCAGTCGTGACTTTAAGTATTCGTTAACGCCCGCGGCGCGAGCGCCTCTCAGGCGCGCGAATAGACCACTCGCAGCGGTCGTTGGACCGCGAATTCGCGTCGGATGCTTGAATCGCTGCTGGAAAGTGCTCGCGACAATTCCCCGAATGCTGGCGAGCCCCTCGTTCGACACGTAATGATAATGCGATCGGATGGAACGATGCCGGCGTAAGAGTGACGAAACGGCATACCTTCGCGCGCGTATCTCGCGCCGCGTGTTTGCTCTCCGTTTGCTCCGGAATCCCGACGCTCGTGCGGATCGTATTCATTCTCTCGTGCGTATTCTCACGCGAGAGAATGCAGGCGAATCGAAGGAGAGCGGTGGCAATTTTTATTCGCAAGATGAATCTCGCGCCGACGCGCTCGCAAACGGAAATTAATTCGCCGCCGCCGCCGCCTTGATAAAAATTATTGCGAGCGGTGCGCGTGCGAGTTACAGGCGGCTCAAAACGAACGTCGCGGTAAATCACGGATGGGAGATTAATTAAAAAATTCGACAGTCAGACGGTGAAAGGCTGGAATTAAATTTCGGTAAGGCGAGTCGCGCTTAATGACGCGTGTTCGCAGTCATCGGGCGCCAAGGCTGATCGAATCCCACGTAAGCTAAGTGCTAGCTTGATGAGAGGAGAGTCCTTCGATACGGCAAAATATCTCGCGATCGTTGCCAATTTGTATTTCTTTACGACGAGTGTCTTCCTCCGTGACTCGATTTCATATTTATATATATAAATATCTCTCCGGCGTTTCCGCGTTAATTGCAATTTCGCAATCAGTTATTACGAGAGGATGGCCGCTTGCAAATTTGTATTAAACGCGACAAGTGCAATCCTTCGTGGAAAAGAGACAGGTCTCCGAATTCGGTCCAGCTAGACCCGCAAGGTCGGGCGCTCGCTCCGTTCGCAGCATTCTCGTTTTCATTTTCCGCGATAACGCGTACGCTTACACGCCTTAAAGAAACGCATCGGAGACGCCGTTGCCGTCGCGGAAACGGCGGAACGGATAAGATAAGAGGCCCTTACTTCTTCGATTATTGATCGTTCTCGTCGACTCTGTGGCCTCTTTGGCACCTCGTTCCGCCAGGAGCCTTGCCGCTTGCGGAGTCGTAACGGCGCGTTTGTCGGACCGTCCGACAATTAGAATGCAAATCCGCGGCGCTCGCGTATGCATATGCACGAGTTCGGGGCCCCCGCGGCCCCCGCGCGGCTCTATCCAAGCATCACCGGCCCGGTTGGTCCCACTCGAGCTTGTCTTCCCAGCCGAGTCTTCGTCAATCAGACCTTAACGCGCCTTCGGTCCCAAATTCGACGCTCTTTACGGCCTGTTATTCCGCGAATGGACGAGAGGCCGCGGCGATAGCGCTCGGAATCCATTCGGCGGGCTGCTGATTAAAATTGAATGCCACTTTCCAAGATTTTACAAGCCCGCGCCCCGACGCTCGCTCTCGTTTCGTCAGTTTCGATGGTTGCGAAACGCATCGCGGAACCGGATACCGCCGCCGCTCGAGCACGCGCGATCAACATTCGCGCGGATCGCGCGCGCTCTCTCTCTCTCTCTCTCTCCCTCTCTCTCTCTCTCTCTCTCTCTCTCCCTCTCTCTCCCTCTCTCTCCCTCTCTCTCTCTCTCTCTCTCTCTCTCTCTCTCTCTCTCTCTCTCTCTCTCTCTCTCTCTCTCCGAGGTAGAATTTCTTACGAGCAGAAATACGAGGGTATTAAAGTCGCTTTTACACCGTTCTGGAATGGCTACGAGCTGGTTAACGTCGATCGCGGCTACGCGCGGGGATTTCCTTTAAACGCACATCGCGCTCGATCCCCCAGATTTATCCCCGATAGAGGATATCGTCGCTGACGTACCGGCCGAAACATCGATGGCAATTGATTGATTATTTCCAAGGCAGAGACAGAGACAGTTTCCTCTCTCTCTCTCTCTCTCTCTCTCTCTCTCTCTCTCTCTCTCTCTCTCTCTCTCTCTCTCTCTTGGCGTCCTCGTCGGCGCTCTCCTTCCGGATCGGTTTCGCGTTCCCGCGCGATGCGCCGCACGAGTCTCTCGCGTGGTCTGCGGTCGCCCGGTAAATAGATTACGTGCTCCCGCGAAGGGAGTATTCCTCGTAGGGCGCCCGTCCGCCCTCCGTCGCCCTTTCGCACATGCCACTCACGTAGCCGTCCGCGTTCCGGGTGCGTCGCGCTGCGGCGGAATCGGGCGCCTTTCTCCCTGCTTCTCGAGGCGCCTCTCCAAAAATTGCAACGCGTTAGCACGAAATCCACTAACCATTCCATTATTAAATCTGCGCGCCCGCGTTACACGGAGGGAGGGAGCGTCGCGGCGTCGCCGACATTGGGATTCACGTCACGCCGTTGAAACCGTTGAAACGACGATGAGGCGCGTCGATACGCGCGCCGGGGCGGATTACGCGTAATGGCTTTAGCCGCGCCGACCCTGCGTCTTGATTAAGAAATTATTCTCGAGCTCGTCGCCGCTGCCCGTCCCCATCGCGCACGAGCACCGCGCTTCTATCCGTAGAAACAAAGCCGAAAGTAGTAACAAAGGAAGCGCGCGCGGAGCAAATTCGATGCAAATCGCGGAAAGCCGGCGCAAACTGGCGGCTGGATCGGATCCGCTGAAAAATCACGAGGAATCACGTCGCACGGTTTGCCGGCGCTGGCAGTCGTTAGGGAAGTTAATTATTAGGTGGAACCATGGCGGGCGATCGCTCTGTCTCTCTCTGGCGCGAGCGCATCCAACCGGCTCCCGCGGTGCGCCGACACCGGATTTTACTTTCAAATGGCCGTGCGCGTTTACCTCAAGATTTTAATTCGCGATGGTTGGCGTGCCGGTCACCGCGCGTCCTCGCGGCACCAGTTACGGTACACAGGCCCCAATTACGTCCTGAGGTCTAATTATTCCTCGAGGGACAATCTTGGCCGCCTACGCTCGCCTCGTCGCAGAGCGTTGCTGACGATCGTCTCGATCGTCCGAGCGAGATGGTTCGTTTATCGGTTTATCGATTTCGCCGAATAATTAATTCCTCCGGATCTTCGTTGATCGTCATCATCTCGCATTCCGTCGTTCCGGCGCTCTCGGCGCTTCTAACGCGGTTCCTCCGCCTTCTGTATCGAGCAGCGGCTTCGGACTTTTATGAATATACTTTTATGAATATTTAGCAATATCTGCATTGTGCGATCTCGATGATACCGTACTTGACGTACGCCATCTTAGCGGGGATTAATTGCACCTCGCCGGCAAGGGAGTACGATATCTCGTAGCCGGAGTTAATTATCGGATGACTCGTAATTTCTCGAGGACGGCGGTTTGCCTGGCCATAAATTACGCGATCTCGATGTCCATGTAGATCGTCCGACCGATCGGCTTCTTGTCGCGGGGAAACCGACAGCCGGCGGCAACATTCAGCGACGAAATGGGGAAGCCCGCCGGCGATCGGCCGGCGCGACACACGGTACCGAAAAAGCAGAAGCAGAACGCTTCTCAACGAGAGGAGGTGACTAAATCGACCGTAAAGTGCTATCACTCGGCCGCTCCCGGCCGCAAGAAAGCCCTGGAAACAGGGGGGACAGGGAGGAGAAGCGAGAGCCAGAGGGATCGGGGATTCGTGCGCCGGTTGCGATCGCGCGGGGAAAGAAACTCGCGCCTGTGATCTCACCGCGCGGCTGTTTGTCCGCTTATTATGTCAGCCCGTTGCTAATTGGGCATATTCGAGGATCATCAGGCGGTCGTGGCATGTTCGCACGTACCTTGCACGAGAGAGGAAGTTCCGAGCTGCTTTTCTCTGGCCCGGCCGCGGAATCCTCTCCGTCTCTCTCTCTCTCTCTCTCTCTCTCTCCGTCTCTCTCTCTCTCTCTCTCTCTCTCTCTCTCTCTCTCTCTCTCTCTCTCTCTCTCTCTCTTTCTCCTTCATCGGCGGCATTCGCGAGGCCGCGATTACAAGGATATAACATCCCGGCTTTGCCGGGCCCGCCGCAAGAACGGTCGCATAACTTTCGGCGATCGCGACCGCCTCGCCATCCGTCTCGAGCGGCAGGAAGGGTGCGGTGGAGAGGGAGAGACTATCGCGTCATCGGACATCCCGCTGCGTGCTCGCGATCGTACCTCCTTTTTCATCCGCTCGCGATTCTCGGCCCGGTTGTTCCGGTGCCGGCGTCTCCTCTCTCGTTGTTGCGGCGGCTGACAGCATCGCTGCCGAGAGAGATGCATCGCTTCATTCCGCGCTGCCAGCCACTTAATCCACCTCTCGATGACTCGCGCGCGTAATTCGCGATATGGCAGATTGGCCGATCTCTCTCATCCCGTTCGTGTGCGTGTGCGTGTACGATGGGCAAGCACGAGAGTCTCAGACTTTTCCGACAGCCTGCGGAGGACCCGAGCGGCCGAGTGGGGGGGAAGGGGAAGACGTTTGATGTCGCTGAGTTGGATCTCCGGAGCTGGAAACGAGAGTCTGCGTTAACGCGCGGCGTTAACAACGAACAATCCGCCGCTTTAAGATAATTCCGCGCACGCGCGCGCGGCTCCTCTCGAACGTCTCGCGGACAATCGCGAGGTCGTAAAGCAATTTCGCTTCGCTCGCCGTATCTCGATATCTCGCGATAAAGTAGGCGTTGTAATTCGAGCGCGAGCGGACGCGATTAAGACATCGGCGCCTGTATCGGCGGGCGATGAGACGAACGGCGAGAGGGAGAGAGCGCGCGAGAGAGAGAGAGAGAGAGAGAGAGAGAGAGAGGAGAGGGGGGGGGAGGAAGAAGGAAGGTCGAGGGGAGCGGAATAAGCGTATTCAACGAGAATACGCCGCTCGCGAGGTGGGAGGAACGGTCTTATCCGGCGCGCCGGATAGGATGCGTGCAACCAGTCGCGAGGCGGTGCAGTTTATTAATGTGATTTATGGGGAGGCGAATGCCTTCCCGGAGCCGCGGTCCTTCCTTCCCGCGGTCCTACGGCAGCGCTAACCTTCCCGCCCTAAGCGCAACGGCGTATCCATCGCGTATCGAATCGATCGAGTTTTGTTTTAGTCGTCCGTCCGGTGAAGAGAAAGAGAGCCCCACCGGTCCCTCGTGTTTACACGCGTATACACGCGCGCGAATGCGCGCGCGCAAGGCTACGTAACGCGCGGGACGTGCGCGTTGTGTCGCCGCCGATTTGTCCCACGAGGTCCTGGCGCGGACGGTCATTCGGTTTTAAGGGCTCTCGGATTCCAATGCGCGAGTTGAAACGCCACGCCACGTGTACGCGCGCCCGCGCGTTTCATAGTTCATAAAGTGAAACGGATTCTGATTCGGCGCCTTTTGTAACGCAACTCGCCGTCTTATCAAGTCGACCCACTGCGGCATCCTTGCGCGCTTTCGTGAGCGCGGACAACGAGGGGGGGGGGGATTCCGCGGCGGCGTGAGAGAGAGAGAGAGAGAGAGAGAGAGAGAGAGAGAGAGNTTTTTATGCGATTCTCGCACACATGTGCAGCGTCATTTACAAACACACGAATATAAAAACGCGCGTCTATGCGCGTTCGTTCTTTCATCTCGGATGCGACTCATTGAATTATTAATTACGCGCTCGCTTGATCTGGCTCATCGCTATTGTTGTTCCAACGACAGAAGAGCGAGAGAGAGAGAGAGAGAGAGAGAGAGAGAGAGAGAGAGAGAGAGAGAGAGAGACGGAGTCAGCAGAGCAGCTTCCAGCTTCTTTCCATTCCCGTTCGCCTCAACGACGGATCCGCGCGTAATCCTTCGCGTTTATCGCGCCTCGTCTGTCGGGCAAATCGCCAAACGGATTCTCGACAATGTACGCTCGCGAGCTGTATTTTATTCGAATCGCAGGTCGAGGACTGGATTCGATCATTCTCCCTCAACAGCTCGTACGATTAATTGATCGATCCGATATCGACCTCCGATAGAGGTATTTCATCGTCGGATACCGCGTGCTTTGAGGCCGAGAGATTTAATTAGATGGACGTTAGGATCGACGCAAGGAGACTCTCGATGATAATCGATCGATTCCGGCTCGGTTCGAAGCTCCGCGCGGGATTATCGCTTCCATAAAAGACGTAACGATCACGCCTTATCTATCCCACGTTCTCGCGTACAGCATCGTACAGATAAACGTATCTCTCTCAAACGACGTGATCCACGTCCGCTGGTGATCCTCGCGAGAGGGATGGATACTTGGCGGACAATTTATCGTGCGATTAGCTTACGGCTAAGATATAAACTTGAGGAGGCGCGCGCGCGGCCGAGCAACCGGTTTGATGGCATCAGCGCGATTCCTCGATCGTCCGGCATCGTGCGACTTAATAAGCGCCGCGAACGCGTCCTGTCGATCGAGCGTCGATCGAAGGATCGATCGATCGGGCGGGCGGGCGCGCCGTTCCTCTCCTCGAAACTGCCCGCTGCTTTCCCTCGCGAAGGATGAAACGCGACGGGCCGTAATACGGTATCTCAATACCGTAACGGTCTCGCGAGCAGATTCGCAGCGGAGCAATCTCGCGTGTAGCCGCGGCCAGAGTATCGCCGCATCTCGACGCGGGCATAATTACGCGCCGGCATCTTATCGGATGCAGCTCGGATGCATGCCGTGCGGGATTTATGCTGATTTCCCCGCCGAGGCGATTATCCCTAATTAATACGAGCGATGAGGCTGCCGCGTGCAGCAGCGCGCGCGCGCGCGCGCGCGCGTATCTCGCGGCGTCGCCGTTGATCGCCGCCCCGTCTCTTCGTCCCGTCTCTCCTCCGCGAGAGCATTACGGGCGAATTTTCCTCATGCGCGGCACGAATACGTATCGCCCGCTGGGAGGAGGCAGTGGACCCACGTATTATGCGGAGCTCCCAAGACAGGGCCAGGTCCGCAACGAAAGTGGCGAGCGGTCAGCGCCGAATACCAAACGACGTACGTCCGTCCCGCTCGATGAAGCGGCGTGCCATACATAAGGTATGACCGGACCGCTGCGGAGGGAGGGGGACAAGATAAGGAATGGAAAGGACGCGCTCGAGGGATCCGCCCGGAAAGAGGATATCGATGTAACCGACGTTGCACCGACGTTGCGAGTCCGCCGCCGCGCGCTCGCGCGCGCGCGGTCCATCTCGCCCCCCCTGGGAACGGGCGATTTTCTCGGGTCCTGATCAAAGGGAGAGCTGCGTGCGCTGGCATACATTGCCGCGTCGCGTAATATTTCATGAGCCGTTTTCTCTTTGTCTCGACGATCGGCCGCGCGCGCGCGCGCGCGCGCGAGGTGGAATAGGGAATTGCTGTGCCGAGACGCGGCCACTCGCGGCCAGTCTGGCACGACACCTCCTCGCTAGCGGCGGGGAAAGGAGGAGAGACGGAAAGGTGGGGCCCGGGGGAGGGCGAGGGGGGATAATTGCGGCGGACACGATCTCGTCTCGGGGTCTCACGCGAGACCGACGCGAGGAGAAGGCGGGAAACGGAAGGCGGGGATGGAAAAAGAAAAGATCCTCGCCTTTTCGCGCCGGCGAGAGAGAGAGAGAGAGAGAGAGAGAGAGAGAGAGAGAGAGAGAGAGAGAGAGAGAGAGAGAGAGAGAGAGAGAGAGAGAGAGAGCGCGGATGGAAAAATCTCGCGATCGGTCGACGAAATCCCTCGGGGGATTTTCTCCTCGCGGTTCGCTCCGTGAAAATCTACGCCGGGCAATCTAGCGCGCGCTGCTCGCCGCTCATCTCGATATCACTCGTTATTCGAGACTTTGCGCATCATCGCATGCGAGATGCTCCTCCTGCGGATCGCGAAGGTCGCATTCCGCAGGATTGCGCGACAGAAATTCCCTGCCATCAATCTCGCCTGTCGGCGGCCGCGCTCTCAAGGTCGCCGGTTTGGCGATTCGGACCCGATACACGGATTCCGTCGTGTATCGAAATTTCATTCAAATTCCCGGCAGTCGCTCGCAGCACAAACGGCACACTGCGCTCCGGCCATCTGGCAGGGCACGTGTCCGTTCGAATGACGCATTGTAAAGAACTGGAAGCCCCGAAGACGGGGAGCGGAAGAACGGAGGAATGCACGAGGCGGCCGAGTTGGGCTGAATCCGCCTTTTAGAATTCACGCGGCGGCGCGAAGTCTCTTAAATGGCGGACGCATCTCGGTTCTCAGTTTCTGCATTCGCCGGACGTTTCGACAGCCCTCGTCCCAGCGTCCGTTAGCGAGTCCGTTAGCTGATCGTTCTCATGCTCCGGCTGCTTTGATCACTCCGAAATAAATGACACGCGTTAATGGCGTGTCTTATCTCTCGTGGATTATTCATTCGGTATCCCGCTGCCTAGGAAATTTCTCACAGAATATACGACGTCGAGGTCAAACTCGTGTAGACTCCGAATGCGACGAATATTAAATTCCGACACACACACCGGATGAATATTCACGAGGATATCCCAGCCGACGCATTATATCGAGTTCGCTGATCGTATCAGCGGACTTTCGGCTCTCCGCTTGATAGATTGGCTCGCTGACGTAAGATTCGATTCGCGAATCCCCGATGCCGGTGAAGGCGATCGCGATCGTCCATCTCCACGTCGACGGACGATTCGAGCGGCTACGCTCGAGAGCAAAGACGAGACGAGGGTTCGCTGGTTCCAAGGGTCCTTCGGTCCTTCGTTCCGCGCGAGCATCAAGCTGCGTTGCGCGATACGAGGCGTGCGAGAGGCGGGGGGAGGAACAGGGTCAAAGTTCTCTTCGGCGCGGTAGATGCGCAAAGTGGATGCCGCGGATGCTCGCTTATCGCTCCGCGTGTAGCAGAAGCTCGCTCGCTCGCGGGCAGGCGAGAGGACGCGAGACTGTCGAGCAGGATAATCGATCGCAGCTCGCGAGATGCGAGCTCGATGCAATATCGTTACATCGGTCCATGAAATAATCCGGGGAGCGCCGGAATGCGCGTTCGACGTGGCTCTCGCTACTGCGCTCAACGTGTTTTCGATTTGTTATCCGCGGCGCTCGCCTGATCGATGCTTCTTCAACATCGCCGCGCGTGTGCGCATAAATTAAGCAGCGCACGGCCGTTTCACGAGAAGTGTTTACACCATGGCGAGAGCGCGGCTCGCCGGATCCTTCGGCGGAGGAGGGCGGGATGGATAATCTCTCAGGATCTACCTCGATCTCTGCCGTCTCTTCGGTCACGCCCAGGGTAGGACTTGGCGGCTGCTGCGCGTCATCGCGCCGTTCGTAAATTCACGGCGGACAAACTGGCAAGAATAGTTCGCATAATTCCTCAAGGCCTACCAGTTTTGACGGCGGCAGTCGACCTATCTTGGCACAATCCGTCTCTCTCGCTCGCTGCTCTCCTCCCTCCCCCCCTCCCTCTCTCTCTCTCTCTCTCTCTTTCTCTCTCTCTCTCTCTCTCTCTCTCTCTCTCTCTCTCTTCCTCGCGCGCGCACTCCCTGTCTGCCTCTGTCATGCGAAAGCTCGTCCGTCTCGTTTCGTTCTCTTTCGTTCTTATTCCTTGCTTGTCGTACGTCGCCTCTGCGTCGGCTTGCTCTGTGAATGCTCACGACGACGATTTTAGATTCCGGATCTCGGCGACCGAAGTCGGGGAGAAAGACAGGGCGAGGAACGAGGATCCGCAATATACGGATGCAAATCGAGATCTCGTTACTCTCCGAATTGAAGCGGCGAGAACGATTACGCGATAAGAGGATCACGGAAGCGAGGAGGAAATTTAATTTCGACGGTCGCTTGATCATTCAAGCATCGATGCACTTATCCCGACGTTATCACCGATAACGGGAGAAGATGAAGGAAGGCGGCACCGATGCGGGAGATTGACCGATCGGCGGTTGGAAAGCGTTGGAAATATCGCGATATTCGAGGATACCGTGGTCGACTCGCGCGCGCGCGCGAATCACGGAAGATCGAAGGTCAATCGAGATCCCGCTCGCGAGAGGGGAGTCGACGGGTTCGGCTCGGCTATGACGAGGCAGCAGCTGCCGCGGACGCATAATGAATGCACAATTAAAGATCGTGGTTACGCCGCGTCACTGTAGCGCGGCTTATCGCGCACGGAGATGCGCCAACTGGTTCCGCGCCGGAGCCCGCTCTTATCTCGGCGAACACAAAAGTCGTCCGCACGTCGGCCGCTTCCGGTTGCACAACTAGATCTTCGGCCGGTCATTAGCGTAGCGTCTGCCATTGCTCTTGTTTCCTCGGTTTCCTTCGTTGCACAATCGATGACTCGACGAGAATTTCGATCGGCGATGCCGATTACCATTGCGCAATCTAACGCAAGTTAATACTCAGTTAACCGCCGACCGCGGTTCTTATCGATCGCCTATGATTGAACGTGACCACTTTCGCGTGTAAGAAACGCGGAACGGCATTTCACGCTCCGGAGGGGCGGCGGGGGTAGGCGGGCGGAGGGAGGAGGGAGGGAGGAGAAAAGCGAATAAAATAATCGAAAATGCGCCTCGCCGCGCCGGCTATTACTACGCGGCGACTTTGCTCCGCGTAGAGCGGAAAGCGTTCGTGGAAAAACGCGCGCGCAGGCTCAAGAGCAGGAAAAAAGATAAGTGGCGGTCCGTAATGCGCTTATAATTAATTTCCGCGTAATTAGAGGACGGTGGGACGCGGGGCGGCGTGGCGGTTATCTCGGCTGGACGATCGTTACACGGTGGACCCTGCGAACGGAGGCTGCAGCTTGCGTTATTATAATACATCGGCGAAAATTAATACACGCGCCGGACGCAATCGGTATCTCATCGCTCGAGATGGGCTCAGCAACTTTAAGAGCTATCGCCTCCCGCGTTGTCCTACTCCGAGTGTTCGTCCTCTCCACGCGACCGCGCGAATGCCTCTTCAAGCCTCCCGTTTCGACCTTTCCTCAATCTCGTCCCGACCAATTCGCGCTCAGAGAGTCCCCTTCGATAATCGTAATTTCGCTGACGAGAGCGAGCGACGTAAACGCCGGATCGCGAGGCTCTCGGATGCTGAATCTCCGCGATGCGATGCCGCCCGGTTGAACCGCCCTGTCGCGCGATGCGCCGTAAATCATCGTCCACCACAGCAGCGATACATGCCTGACCAGTTTGATGGCCGCGGCTCATTGACGCGGTTCCTCGACGCTTCTCCATTCACGGGATTCGCGCCGTTATCGTATATCCGCACGCGTTTAGACTCCACCTACCTCGTCCCGCCGCGCGGTCGATCGATCGCGATCGCGTCGCAATCTTGGCGTTAGTCCTCCGCATTCGGCAATCGCATCGCGCGGAGAGAAGTGAAATTTCCCGAAAGGATTTCTGTTCCACTGATTTCATTCCGCTCCGAGCTTCGCGTGCGAGATTTCGTTTTCCAGCCAATTCGGCGCCATTCGACGAGTGCGAGAGAGTAGTTTTCACTTGGGCAAAGCTCGTCAGCGCGTTTTAAGCAGCGTACGGCAGTAATTCCGTGGATAATATACTCGGACGTAGCGCGTTCTGACCACGTGGCTTATCGATCGCTCGACTGAATGAACTTATCGAGGCTAGCCTGCCTCGGCGTATCTCTGCGAATAACTCCAGCGATGTGTGAAATACAGCTTTAATCCCGATCTCGGTTACTAATTTAGACGGCCTCGATTTTAGTCGCCAATTTATCTCGTTTAATTAAACCCGCACGCCCACCGAAAGAGCGGAGATTCTCGAGAAGCGAGAAGCGAGTCGCGACGCGTTTTCAGCCAAGTGTGTTCGACAAATTACAGCCCGTCACTTTCGTTCGATCGTTTCGCCATTTTGTCTAGCCGGTGCCGGCTATTCCTCCCCTCGCACGGATCGATGTAACACAGAAATATATTTCGCGTAAGCCACCCTTTCTCGATTCGTCGCCGAAGCCATTACCAGCGCGATCCGCCTACTAGAGAGGTAGCCGCTTCCACTCCTCTTTCTCTCTCTCTCTCTCTCTCTCTCTCTCTCTCTCTCTCTCTCTCTCTCTCTCTCTCTTTCCCTCGCTGCTTCTGCCGGCTCGCTGAGATCGTGGATAACAGTTATTAGAGGCTTTTTATAATGCGCGCGTATCGCCATCTCCCTCTCTATCGCTCTGGCGGTCCTCTCGTTCTTCTTCTCTCGGCTGTCTTGCTCGTCCTACCGTTTTGCGCCAGCCATTGACCGAGCGAGAGGAACAACATCGCAGGAGAAGCGCGAGAGGAAGAGAGAGAGAGAGAGAGAGAGAGAGAGAGAGAGAGAGACAGAGCAGAAAGAGGGAACTGCTTTCCTAGCGCTGCTCGACGTGCATCCGCGGTAAGCGTATGCGTAGGGCACTCCCCGGCGCTTGATTATATATAATTATCGGCATTTTAATAACTAATCATTTTCCCCGCTCCTTCCTTCACCGCAATTCTGCGGAGAAAGGAGCAGCTTCCGACGAGGAAGGACTCCGCTACCGTATCTCCGGCTTCTTTCGCTTCCTTCCCGAGCCGCGTCTTCGGCCGAGCACTCGGCCGACCAGTTAGTCTTCTCATCGTTCGCACTTTGTGTTCCCCGTGTGTAAGATCTTAATTACACGCATGTTTAGTAGTAACTATCTAGTAACGACTCTCGACCGGCAACGCCGCGTTCCATTTCGACATAAGCGAACGCCTCGTCGCGAGGGAAATGGAAAAGCAGAAATGGCGCGGCTGAAAGGGCGGCTGTCGGGGCTCCGTAAATATCCCGGGCTGTAATTAAAAGCTATCGATTTGTCGTAAGCCGCGTAATTGCACGAGTTACTACGCGCTTGGAATAATCGCTCCGGTTCCCCCACCGATCAACCCCTGCACGCGGGATGAGAAGTTGCTTTCGGGAGCGCGCCGGCGGAGATAACGAATATTTACATATTATCGCGGAACGCCGATCCCGCGATCCTACACCTACACCTCCCGTCTCAGCTTCACGGGGGAGAGACTCGTCTGCGAGTCGCGGTACGCGTAGGTCTCGAATCGCGCAGAGATTCCGGAAAAAAAATCGGAACTCGACGTCCAAGTTCGCGAACGGGCTCACGAATGAGCCGAGGAAAATCGTGCGAATGCGCCCGAATCTTTTCCAAGTAAGAAAGCGGCGAGCGGAAATTGCGGTTTGTTAAAGAGCTCGTTATCTTACTCGAAGGTTATCTTAAGCATGAAAGCCGACGCCTTTCAAGGAGAACGTGTACTTTCACGTGTTGAACGTCGCGACTGGCGCGAACGGCGAGAGCGTCTTCGCGTGCTGCCTCGGGATCGTCTAAAAATCCGCCGGAGGACTCTCGACAGCAGACGGCCGAGCGTAAAAACAGCCCGCAACGGTCGATTCCGTCGATTCCGTCCGACGAGCGCGCTTGCATCCCCTTCCTCGTGCTAGCGGCCGAAATCTCCAACCGCGAGCGGGAAGCGCCGAAGGGCAAGACGATCGACGCTTGCTTCAATGCTCCTCCGCTCGAGCGGCGAAGTGGCCGAGCTTTATGAAGCACGGTAATGGTCCGCTCGTCTCCTCGTCCATAGGAGACGAGAGGAACGATTCTGGTGTCGCGTCCGTGGGCTCGTTCACCGAACGCGCGGGCGAGCGGGGGTCGTAACGCGGCGGTGAAGCCAACTCGAGTGGAGTTAAGGAGCAACCCCCTAGGACAGCTCTTCCTGCGGGAATGGGGAGCCCAATACCCCGCACTTCCGTCCCTCTTCCTTATACCCGAGGGCGCATAAATCACTCCCCCGCACGACCGGCAAGAGTGCTGCGCTTCGACGCTGCCACCCGATATTACGTAATGGCGGCGCGCGCCGCTCGTGATCGACGATACGCACTTGCGCTTTCTCCTCCCGCGCATCCTTCCCCACGGTTATGCATCCGTAAGAGTCCCCTTGTCGTCCCGCTTCCTCGCATCGGGAACCTAAAAAAACGAGGGGGAGAGAAATTCGCGTCTTGCGTTTACTGAATATCCCTCTCGTTGCTCGGAAGCAATTCGTCGCGATTGCATCTTTATCGGTGCATTTGCAATTACTAATGCATCGCGCTAGAGTTTGCATCGCGCCCGGTCTCGGATCGAGCTTCGATCTCATACCTTTGATCGCGTTTGTTTCAAGTACGCGGTACGCGATATCCGCGATATCCGCTCGCTCGTTCGTTCTAAATTGCATTCCCACCGGCAACAGAGGCGTCCTCCATTTTTCCCCTCCCCCTCCCCCTCCCCCGTGCTTGATATTACCGCGATCATGCCGCATGATTGCTGATTTTCTAGAGAGAGAGAGAGAGAGAGAGAGAGAGAGAGAGAGAGAGAGACAGCCGATCGCGTTATCCTCCGAGAGCTGGATTTACGCGCTCGTTCGCAAATGTACATTTGTTACTATCTCGCGAGGGAGGAAAAAAAAGCGACGTGGAGGGTCTATTTGTACCCTCGGCGTGGCGCGCGCGACAAAGGTGTCTCGAGAATCGTTCGAGAGAGAGAGAGAGAGAGAGAGAGAGAGAGAGAGAGAGAGAGAGAGAGAGAGAGAGAGAAGGGGCGCGCGTATGGAGTGTCGTCGGATACGGCCAGAGGGTGCAAGTGGTAGGTAAATGTAAGCAGTAAGCCATTTTCCAGACGATGAGGCGCGAAGCCCCGCACGTCCTCTTAGCACGGGTAATCCCTGCTTTGCCAACCGAACCGGCTGATGGGAGGAGGAAGAAGCCACCCGCAGGTGCGACTTCGGGGCTTCGCCTCCCCGAGGCCCATATTTAATATCGTCCCTCTTATATAGTATCCGCGCATCGACAGGAGTAACTTGCCCGGAAACTCACTTCCTCCGCGCCGCGCGTTTAGAATACATCAGGCCGGCGAGTCGCTCCTATCCCGCTCGTGTTTTTCCCCTCGTGTCGTCGAATGATCGATTCGATCGTTTAACTCGGTGCCGGGTAGCCAATCAGTATCGAAATATCAAGTAACAACGTCCACGTCCACGCCCGGGAAAGAAAAAAAGAGGGGGAACGCAAAGTCGTTTGCGCGTGAATTAATTAATTCGCGCGATTGTCGAAGCTTGCCCCTATGATTATCCACTTGACCCTAACGACGCCCGGCGCCGTTAATATCGCGCCGTTAATAACGTACGATAAACTGCCGATTAATCACCATCCACGCCGCTCTTTTTTCTCACCTCTCCGATCCCGCCGCGGCGGCACGCCTCGCCGATCGCCTTTCGCGAACTTTCATGGCAAATCTCAAGGTCCGATCGAGTGGGGGGGTAGTAGGGGGATGGGGGGAAGGAAGGGGGGCGACGCCGCGTGTGTCTCCCACGTCCGTGACACGAATTCACCGTGGAGTTTCCTGTTCTGGAGTCAAGTTCAGCTATTCTTGACGAGACCGGCAATTATACACCCACGCGGATCGCCGCCGATCGAGGAGACAAGGGAGGGCGGACAAGGAAAAGACAAAGAGAGGAAGCTGACTCCGCTTACGTCAGTCTCATTACTCATCTTTGCATACCTGATACTCGATTGTACGCGACTACCTGTGCGATTCCCGTGTCGCTGGAGCGTAGATATCGATGCTCTTCCTTTTCTTAACGAGCAATTACACGTCACTTTCAAATGCGCGTGCGTGCGTTATCGCGATCCTACGTTGTTCGTACATTATTCTCATAATGAAGATCTCCATTTGGCGAATTCCAAATCTTCGAAGCGTCTCGGAAAGTGTCCGGTTGTCCGGCGTGTCCTTTTATCCGGAGAACGTTAACGATATTATCCACAAAAGTGGAGCCACAAGAGAAGCGGAGGAAGATACTTTGCCGCTCGATTGCGCACGACGTGCGCGATAAGAACTCAATTACTGTTTCATCCAATCGCGCGGGTTGCTTTCTGCCGATCGGTTCGTCATTCCGTGGCCGTTCGGCTTCCAGAAATGCTCCTGTTTTCCTCGGTTTCCCGCCCGATAGTAATTCCCGTCCGATGCCGCGTCCGCGATTCCGCGATCTCCGCGTTGCGGACGCGTCCGTACGCGCTATCGCTCTCTAAGCGGGCGCGTTAAATTCGACGGAGTGGAAAAATGATTTCCGCGACACGCAGCGAGAACGCGCGTTATTCCTGCCCTCCTTCCGCGTCGCCGGACTCACTTTCGGCGACGTAAATTTTCAAGCGCGGCCGCTTCCCGAATTCCCCGCTAAGCCGGGCTAATTTAAGTTTCGTCAGACTTCCCGGACGGCATAAATTTCATCTCACTTTGATGCCGCGCCGTGTTCGCGATGGTATAACACTCAGCGGACGGCGAGCCGGTTGTGCTTTTTCTTTGCTCGCGTTGTTCCCGCCGTCTCCGTCCGCTCGTGGACAAGCGGAGAAGCTTCTTTTTGCGGAAATCGCGCGCGCCGGTCGCTTTCAGGAAGCGAATTCGCCCGAGCGAGTCTCGACGGTCGATCTAATTTAACCGGATCTTAATTCGGTCATCGCGCGTTGTCACGTGATTAGAGTCGTCCAGCCGTGGCGAGTCGTCAAGCCGGCGCAGCATCGCGGACGAAAGATCGACGAGGCGTTTCGTGGAGATCCGCGCGAAAGCGAAGCGACTTCCCGGATGTACGAAGGCTTTTCCCAGCGACTGTTTCGCCGCTCTTCCCGAGTCGTCGAGTCGCGGTCCCACCTGCTCTCTGCAGGGCGAACACCTGAATAGTCAATGATTCGTCGCGGTAATCCCGTCTTGAATGCCCCGGCCTTTTTAAGAGGCGATAGGCGCACGCTTAACGACGCGCGCACGGACTCGGCCACCTTTTTAGTCGGCTCTCGGCGACGTATTATGCGTGAGTTCACCTGTCGTCGGCGCGCCTCGAGGTGAACCACTCGTAGATATCTGTGATCCACCTTCGCGCGCGGCGGCGATCTGTCGTCGTCGCTGAGATCGCTGTTTAGTTTCCGGCGTGCTAGGATGCTCATTGATACACCGACGCGCAAAGATTCCATTCAAGTCGAATTTCCACTCTTGATGCTGCCGCTCCCCGAGCCGGATAAACGAACGCAAAAATGAACGCGATCTAAATGCCATTAGCAGAGGATAATGAGCGACAATGCATGGTCCGACAATTAGCAGCGCTTCTAATCTTAACGTCCATTAGGGATCGTTAGAGAGAGATCGTCCGAGCGCGAGATGATTGTAGATTCTAGATTCTAGATTAGGGCTCTCGCCTTTTTCTCACTCGCTCCTCCATCATTTTACCTCAACAGCAGCGGCGAGGCTTTGCACACACGGAATTGCCGGAATTGACTGGACCGGGGAAATGAAGGGACAATACGGCTGGCCCTTCTTTTCTCCTCCATTTTATTCTCTATTCCACGTATTCTGTATACTCGACGACGCATCAGTCTACATTCATTTTTCACGTGTAATAAAGACAAATCTATGTATGTGGCACGTCGCGCGGAATACGTTATACGTCGACGCGCATCGGCGGCTTCGCAGCTAATGAATACGCTATCGTCCAAGACACCCCATCATGGCGCGATCGAATGAATTTTACGGACGTCAGCTTTTTCCCTTTACGCCGTACGGCGTCGCCGCGGGTACTCCGGCCCTTCGTGGACACTATTTTGCCCTCCCCGCGTTTCAGCGGTCCCCTCGCCGCGGTCATCCATAGTTTATATCGCGCGAACACGCGGGTCCCCGCGTAATGGCCGTCCGTAAAATATTTATCGCGGAAATTAGTCGCACAGCGACGTATACGTATAACCGCGCCCACGTATACACGCACGTGCCGGTATACACCAACACCGGCGCAGGGATGGACGCGGGCGATGAACGAGAGCGCCGCTCGCGAAATTGGCGGGAACGCACGTGCGTACGTGTCGTTGTGTGCGTGCCGTCGTTACGTACCGTTTTCGAGTCGACGCGGCCGTCATGCCGTATCGACGACATATCGATTTGCCGTTTCGACGACCGATCTTTTCACTCTCGCGCGTCGCGCTGTCGTTATCACGGACAGCTCGGCGAGACGCGCGAATTGCGTACTTTGCCCCGTGGCGCTTTTAAATAACAATCTCTCCTCTTTTTTGTTTCAGGTAAGTGTCGCGCCCTTCGTTCGATTCGAGAGAACTGAGCGGTGAGAGCGACAGCGTAGTAAGTGACGAATATATTATTCTTCAACGTGACGCGACGAGAAACGATCCGTTGCCATGTACGTATCCGTATCTAAAAACAATCGTTATATTTTACGCTCCGTTGTCCGCGTTTCGATATCTCTGTCGACGTTTGATGACTCCGAGATCATCGGAGTGGACAAAAGTCCGAGTTAGTTCCGCTCGAAGACGAGAACGACCGTTGACTCGGTAGGCCGTGGAAGGCCAGGTGTTCGCGAGAGATCGACGGTCGAAAGGACACGGTGGGCGTTTGCCATAAATGAGAAATGCGAGATTCCCGTTACAGGACGCGTGTGACGACGACATAAAAGAGCTCGGACGCGACCATGTAACGAAATCGCGGGTCCCACGCGAGACCGGAACCGATCAGGCGGGATTGCCGAATGATCATTTCTCGTGTTGTTTGCGTCGATGAGCGCAAGGAGGAGCCGACCAGAGCGAGAGAGAGAGAGAGAGAGAGAGAGAGAGAGAGAGAGAGAGAGAGGCAATCGAGGCCGATCGTTTAATCGGCACGAATTACGATGTTGGAGAACTCGCCGGTACATTTTCGCCTGCCGGACTTACGTTACGCGGCTGGATGCTCGGTTATGGCTTCGGATAATAAGGAATACCCGGAAGTCGAGCCTCGCTCGACGTTTAATATGTACGATACTTGCTACACTATGTGTAGAAAAGAGCAGCCGTATCCTTCATCGGATACGAGTCCGCCAAAGTCGAGATCCGCGATAGAGAATTATTAGAGCGAACGTCTGTTCGGGAATGCCCGATTTCGACCGATAATTCAGCAATTGTCGAGTTTCTCGCTCGCTGAACGATCGCTGAAGGCCGAGAAACAAACAGGCTGCGTTCGACAGGCTGCGTCTCTATCGTTGACGTTACGATAGAGCGAACGAAATTACCGATCCATTATCGCTATAATCCAGCCATGATTCCTCTCTCATCTCAGGGAGATGAGGGAAGGTTTCGTGGCATCGCGACTGGCTTCCGTTCTTGATACTTAAACTCGGTTCGACACGCGGCAAAAATCCGAGCATACGGTAGACGGATCGTTCGGCCATAAACATTAACGCATCGGGCTTCCTCGGGATAAATTCCGGTCGACGCGTGCTCTGATCGTTCGCCGTGAATTGCCGGTGTCGCAGACTGCAAGCGCACGTATAGAGCGCGGGTAGAGGACGGCGTAGACTCGTTTGAGAACGTGACTCGACGAGGCAGCGTTACGCCGTGCCGGTGCGCCGTATAAATAAAGTCGTCACGCGACAACTGTCGTAACCGGCGAGATGGTTGAGCGCAAAGCAAATCGTGAGGGAAGAGCGAGTATCAAGTGGCGATTCCCCCGTTGTTTATCGGCCTACCGATAGGCCGGCAATCGGCATCGGAGGATGCGTTTCGCTCGTGGTAGCCGGCTTTTGTTATTACATGCTATTTAAACGGCATTCGGCAGCATTGCGTTCCATTACTTTTACGACTGGGTCAAAGCCGAACCGTACCGGTCAGGGTTCGCGGACCAATTGGTCCCTCACGCCCGTCGGCGAGACGGTTCTCGGCTTCGCTTCGACATCGCGCGCCCGCGGCGGCTCGTAAATCCATAAACAAGTTCCGTCCCCGTGTTCAAATCGATTCGGGGCTGTGCGCGCGTTTATTTTACGCTCATTATAAATATTCATTTCGGGCCGGGCGCGAAGAGGGGGGCGCGAGAGCACGGGGCTCGAATACGGAAAAATGCTCACTCGCGCTGGCGAAATAGCCGCGCGGGCGAAATTAAATCGCGCGCCCGCGCGTTAATTAATCCGCATTACCAGCGCGTCGATTTGGACGGGGCCCGACACGCGCTGCTTTCTAATTAACGACACGTCGCGCCATCGATCCAATAAAAGTGCCCGGATAAATCGACGCGAGTGCCAGATCATTATCTACCGCGCGGTCGCATCGATGCCGCGGTGGATATTCTTTAATTACGCCCGCCGGCATTGATCTCGCGATGATGAAACCGCAGCGAGCGTTCCGCCCTTACGTAGGCTCCTCGCTCGTTATCGCGATGACGTCGCGCTTCCATTCCGCTTCCATTATCCGCGCGCTTATGCGAGCTCCGATCGGGCCGAGCGTTACCACACCGGATATCCGAAACTCGTCTCCGTTGAGAGCGTATCCGCTAACGCGTCGCGTCGTCTTTCGGCTGGCGGATCCTCTCGCCGTGCCATGCGGAGGGAACGCTCGCGTCGAGACAGAATCATCGCGCGGCCGAGACAGAACGGACGAATACAGTTTGAATAATCGTGAGAGGCAGAGTCGCGAGTCGCAGTTACAAAATTCACTAGGGACATCAAGTTTTCGTTTTCGAGCAACCTGACGTTGAGCAACCGCTCGCTCGGATGCGCGATGCATTAGCATCGAGAAACGCCACGAGTTTAGCTCTCCGTGTCATTTCGATGTCTCTTTAACTCGGCCCTCTTCCTTCCCCCCTCTCTTTCTCTCTGTCAAAGAGAGGCGTCTCGTCTTCGCCTTCCTCTTTCCCCTTTGCGTTATCCTAAGCCGGAGATATCCCTCTGGCTTTCGATGGATTTTAAAATTGCATGCGAGCAAGTACCCCGCTGCACGTAACCACCTTGCACGTCCAATGATGCACGCAATCGCATAAATTAATAATTATTTCCCGGCAGAAGACGTAGCTGCCGTTAGCACCGACAGGCATTCCGAGCGCGATGCCAAAGTGGCAGGCCGATTTTAGCTTCACCTTCGATGCACACGTTGCCCGAATAATCCGACGATTACGTACGACGTGCGACGTATGTAACAGGCGATCGGCGATTTAAAAATACGGGAAAGCCGTAAAGCGCTGAAATCAAGTCGCTCGGGAAATAATCGATGCGGACGGAAACATTACGCGTGCCACGTGTTACACTCTGCGTGCGCCACAAAGCGTTTATGGGGTTAACTGTCAAGTGAAACGTGTCGCTGCAATTATTGCAGACCAACAGCGTGCCGGAAGTGCCAGCTACGAAACCGTCAGGCTGTAATAATAAACTTGCGAATTTGATTCGACATAAAAAGCATAGGAAATGTACATGTACGGCAAAAAGCATCTATATCTATATGATCTCATTTACGTTCGATGAAGCGTGTCGCTTCGCTTCGTGCCGCGTTCGATAAGAGACAACCGTCCGCTCCGTTGTACCGGAAGCGCGCCGTCGCTCAGGATGGTCCGCAAGGATCCTCCGTAAAACTCCCACGATGCAATTCGCGTCTTCGGATTCCGCTTGCGCGTTCCGAGGCAGTCCCGAGCGCGCGCGCGCGTGAGAGCAGCGAGATTCGCGCGTCTCGCGCGAGACCTCGTATAGGTGGGTTATGGCTTGGAAATTGAACGAGCTAGTAGCGGAGAAAGCAGGCAAGCCTCTGCAAGGGAAGCGGGGGTGGACCGGGGGTGGGTTCGCCGGTCGTTGGGCCGCGATGACGTAGGGCGTCGGAGGCGTTGGTGGCGCTGGGCTCCCACCGGCGTATCGATTCCTCGATGCCAGGCAAGGAAACCAGCCCCCACGCCCCTTACCTCGTCAGCTTCGTCCCMCCMCCMCCCCCCCCCCTCCCCCCGAGCGGCCGTGCCGGTTGAGCCAACCCTCTCTTTCTCTCTTTCTGCCCATCCAGTCGGCCCAACCACCCACCCACCATCTGCGGCCCCTCTCGTACCGCCTCGTCTTCCGCCCATCTCCGACCCCTTGGGCCGCTCCGCTTTGTATCCCCCCCCCTCCCCCCGTCTTCCCCATCCACCCACCCACCGCCTTCCGTCCGCTAACCCACCCTTATCCGTCGGGGCAACTTTCCGGATATGAATTAACAGAGTTACGGAGCCTCCGCGAGCTGTGGCCGAGCTGTGCGCGAGTTATGCGGCTTATCGACTGCAAAATATTGTCGGCGCGTCACGTCTCCGCGCGGACACGCGCGAGCGAGTCGCCGATATGGCGGAGATATCGCTCGGAATCGCGGAACGCGAACGCTTGCTCGATTCACGATGGATTCAGACGGGGATCGGTTTTCGTAGTCGGGCCACGCGCGCCGACCAACAGCGTAATTAAATCGGCCGGCATGGGAGCGGCAGCTCGTCACGAATGCTGATTATCGCCGGGGAGTAATCTGTCGCGACATCTAGCAAATGCCACCGCGATACCGATCTCTCCGACTCCGAGAAGGAACACGATGAACGGATATTGTCGGCAATATCACGGTTGCGCCTGCGACGGAGCATGCCTGCGAGAGGCACGGCTTCGCGTAGATGCCGTTACCCGAAGCGGACTCCTCTCCGCTTAGTCTCTCCGATTCCCTCCTTCGCTCCTCCGCAGCGTGCCCGTTTCTCGAGGTTTCGTCGCGTTTCGTCCCGTCGACGAATTTTTAGTCGCGAGCGCGCGACTTCTCGTCGCTTACCCTCGTCGTCGTTTGTCGTTGCGACGCGACGCGACTTTATCCCTGCCATTAACGCCACGGCTGCACATTTTCCCCGGCTGGACGGTGTGACGGATCGACAAAATTAGAGTGCCCTTCGGGCTTCCCGCGTCGCGATGCCATTTAACCCGCATGCAGTCATAGAAGCATCCGGCTGATAATGCCATTCCGCGGCACTGGGTTAGTGCAAGCACGCGGACGCAATGTCGAGAGGGCAGAATCGCCCTCTCGCGGGCGGGGACGGAAGGGACGGGTGGAGGAGGGACAGGCGGCGGGGGACGGGGGAGGGGGGACGGGGGAGGAGAAGGAGGGATATCCAGGGTGCTGCCCCCCCGGTGTGTGCCGGCGCGGGAAGGGGAGGACAGTCGACCGAAGAGGGGCAGTCGTAAGGGGTCGCACGGGGGTGGCCGGGAAGCGGGAGGAGGGAAGGGTTTGGGGTATTAAATCATAGAGTCAGAGCGCGCCTGCCGCCGGTTTACTGCCGGATAAAACGCAGTGACTGTTATGTTATGGACCACCTGTATGCCTCGACCCTGAACTCCGCTCTCCGTTCGTCTCGCTCTCGTTCGCTCCCTCCCTCCCTCTGCCTCCCCCTGCCTTCCCCCTGCCTCTGCTCTCTGCTCCGTTCTCTCGAAGCGACTGAGATCTATATAGGTCCGAAAACAGCCCCCGCGCGCCCGTCCGCGCGCGGACGCGAAATTGCCGGGCAGTTCGTCGTCCGTCTCGCAAATTCCCGAAATTTGTCTGCTCTTGACGGGCGACGGTAACGACCCGAAGGGCTCGAAATTTTTATTGGGCACCAGCGCGCGCGCGCGCGCGCGCGCGCTCGCTCGCTCGCTCTCGCTCTCGCTCTCGCTCTCGGGGCTCCGTTTAGCAGCGCGCGATCGATCGTCCCGCTCGTCGAACTGTCCGTTTATCTTCTTACGCGAGACAGGTAATTGAACGATTAAGATCCCTCGCGATAGCGGCACTTCACTCTTCCTTTCGTAATTACGGATTCTCCAAAGTTCAGCGCGATTAATTTAACCGTAATAACAGCGAGAGATCGTCTTGCGACGTAGGGGAGGGGGCGCGGAGGGGGCGCGCGCGGTGTACCGTTCCCGGCGATGGCAACTTTATATTCTGGCCGACGATGAGTCTGGACCGACGATACGGTCTGTGAGAAATCCGAGTGAGATGAGCAAATTGGACACGAAATTATTAATTACACGATCCAACCGTGTAGCGCGGCCCCTTCACCAGATCACGCGATCATCCAGATCCGATGATTAACAATAATCAAGTCAATCAGGTTTAGCCGACCGGGCGGAGGGAAGGAGAACGAGGACGGGACACGCGCGGCGTCTCACGTCGGCGAGGCCTCGTATTGTTGCGAGGCGGTGCCGCTCGAAATCTCGGTACGGATGCCGTTCCGTAGCGGCGAGCAGCGTGGAGAATCACGCGATCCGCGGCGGCAGCGGCGAGCCGGCCGTTTTACTCGCCGACATGCGGCGAACGCGAGCCATGAGACGAGTAATTAACGCATCGCCCGATCCGACAGGTCTGACGTGCGCGCTTAGGAATGGAATTCGCGGCGGAAACGGCCGCTTGGCACCTCGCGACCGGTGCTCACCGGGAAAAACTCACGCCCCGGCCATTCGTCCATGAGGGGGGAGGGGGAGGGGGCGAAGGGCGAGCGAGCGCGGAGAGAAGGAAGGGAAGCGTATACGTCGCGGAGGAGTCGTCTGATGCCCGTGCGCGCACGAGGAAAAGCGTACGCGCATCGCGGTGCCGCTTCAGTCCCTCCGGCCTTGGCGAGGAATTTTTTCGTTTCCCCGAGATCGGAACCGGCGATTATGTTATGAATATACATGTAACTCGGCGAGTCGTCCTGCGAGTTACGCTGCGCGCGCATCCGCGGGCCCGTGTGCCCTCCAAGCCCACGACTGTCCCACACAATGTAGCCGCGCAGCCGTTACCGTATCTGACGTATCCGCGCGCAAAGCCGATATACACGAGGAAGCGGCGATATGTACGATGAGCGAGGCGCAGCAACCTTCCTCTTATCGCTTTGTTCTTTTCCCTCGCTCGTCCTCCTCTCCCCCCCCCCGCCCCGTCCTGTCCCGGACCCCCCCCCCTCTCTCTCTCTCTTCCCTCGCTCCCCCGGCCGCGGCGCGCGCGCACGGGGCATTAGACGCGATAGAGACATTCAATGGGAATTAATCGGCCATCTATCTATCTGTCCATCTATCCGCCGCCGCCGCCGCCGTCCCCCTCCCCCGCTTCCGCCTTTTCTCCCGTTTTTCCGCGGTCGACTGGTCGGGGATATTCCGCTCGGCGGAATGATATCGCGGCCCCGCGTCTTCAACGCTCCGCCGCGTCCTCGACATGGTTGCGCTGCGTCGCGTCGCCGAGCACTAGACTCTCCTACCTGGCAACCCGGTGAGTGCTTAACGAACCCGCACTCTCGTACGCGCTCGCGTACGTTCGGCCGTGTGCTGCCTTTTCCAGGCAGCTGGAACGCGGCATGGTTCGATACGCTAGGGTGGCGCGGCGTATCTCAATCCGTGAATTAATCTCGCGGCGATCGCGCCGGGCTATAATTAGCCGGGGGGCGGATAGACATCTTTTTCGTCACTATCGACGCCTGATTCGATGCCTCTCGATCGGTGGATACGCTCGCGGGATGCTTGGTCGGAGGCAAAGGGGAGGCAAACGATGAAAGGGAAGCACCGCGCAACGGGTCGTACGCGACCAAGACGTAACGCCGGACGGATCGCTTTAGCGCGCGGTTGCATCATTCATGCAAGGTATACGGTGTCGTAACGCTATCTCGTCTCTTCTTGTCGCCTCGCTCGGAAAGACTACGCGGAAAACTCGGCTGACAACTACGTCACGGGATACGCGACGATAACGCTCCAAGTCGTAAACTCGACTATGATGTCAAGGTGAAGCGACAATAAAGTATCTGGATATCTAGGCTAGCGCGCGCGATTTATTCGAAATAACCGCCGGCGCGACGGTCGATGTGACACGCTGTAATACGGTTAAAGAGACGTAACTTCGTCACAACTGTCACTCGCGCCGCGGCAAAAGTGTGCGAGCGAGCGCGCGCGCTCGCGTATCGCGCGCTCCGGCGCCGCAAACTTTCGCGTCCGCTCATTGTGCTCGGCGTCGGACGTGCACAACGTCGAATTTGCATTATTGACGCGACTCAGTTGTGGAATTTTTCTCCTGCCGCTGCCGCCGCCGCCGCCGCCGCCGCCGCCGCCGGCACGTAAATAATCCAGGCAATCGCCGTCGCATTGTGCACAATGCCGCCGCTGTAAAGAACGGCAGATGCGCCAATAATGCGCCGACGCCGGGGAAACGCGACTAATGGCGACGCGCAATAAAAAATTAAAATTGGAACTCTCGGTCCACGGGAAGAAAGAGGCCGCGGCTATGTTAGAACCATCATCTCCCGGCGAGCTGGTAATTACCAGCGCGAGATAGCGCCCCGTATTCCCACGCCGCTCTCCAGAACGCTTCCCATTCAGTGGAGATTCCGCTTGCGCTTTTACGCGCGCGCGGAACTCCGCCGCTCGGACGGGTGGATCCGCCTTTTCAACGGATGCTTTTTTTTTTCCCTCGGCGCATCGGCGTCAAACTGGTTGGCAATCGCGAAGAGCCGTCTTTGAGCAAGCGCAGGCTTATCGACAACGGAACCGCCTTCCCGCCTTCCCGCCTCCTCCCCYCCCCCCCCGCCCCCCGCCCCCGCTTCTGCGCTGCTGCCCTCCCTCGCGATTGTCGTTACCCGCCCTTGTCGTTACAATTATTATTCATCTTATCTCCCGGCCGATTTGCATTATATTTGAATTTAAGTACGCGAAGCTTGTCCTCCTCACCTCCTTTCGAGCCCCCGCCTTCCCGCACTCTGCCCCGCACGTTCGCAGTTGTTCGCACCTCGGAGAAGCCTACCTGCCTTTCGCACCCCCGTTGCTCTAGCGCTCGTGGGGATCGCGGAAACTACGACGCGACGCGATCGCGATATCGAAATATCGCGACTCGAAATATCGCGTCCCCGTTTCTTCGAGTTCCAGCGAATCGTTCTCCGTTGCGGTCGCACTTGCCCGTGCGACGAATGCGCGCGCAGCGTATGACGGAGAAATGTTTCGTGAAACGGCGAGATTGAGCGAGCTCTAATCAGAGCTTTAGCCTCGCAAAGAGCAGATGAGCACACGAGGAGCGGGGGTTTATTCTTGGAGGATTACGAGGCATCGAGGCGCTCGCGTTGCCGATCGTCGTCGAAGCGTAACGCAAAGCGCGTGAAAACGCGTGAGAAAGGCCATCGGGCGTCATGTCGGGCGGATCACACGGCGTGGCTGTATGTTTTTAAGAATCAACAGCAGTTTTGCGGGATCCGGTTGCGCTTGTTTCCTTTCGCTCTGCTTTTCGCTTCTCCTCCGCTCGCGCGGCTCCTCGTCGCGCTGATAGCTTAACCCTCCGTGAAATTTTTATTCTCTTCATAAATAGATCGGCCGGCTATCCGACCTTCCTCAATCGAAACGTTAGCGACGGAACGACGTCGTAAATAACGTCTTAAATGTCCCGTCATCGTATCGTGAGCCATACGGGACGGGTACATCGACCTATGAAAGGCCCTTGCGCTTTGTCTAACGAGACGTCGCGTGCATTCGCGACGTTCGCGAACGCGGAATAACTTTAATCGCGTGACATCGGCGCGCCTTGTTCGAAAAATCAGGATCAGGATCCGCGCTGGCGAATTATTCCCGACATTTCCCGAAAGAAATGCTTCGCTCGTCGGCGCGTCGGCGAGATCGCCAATATCCGTGCGATTTTCAGAGGAGGACACCTCCGCCCCTCGCTGCCGTTTCGGATGAAAAAGCGCAGGTGGAGCTTCCGGAAGCTCGCGTATCTGGCGAACATCGAAAGTGAAAGAAGCATCGGGCCCGCGATCCGCGGCGTCGTAATAGAAGAGACGTAAAAACTGCGAGATCGTTTCTTTCTCCCATTTAGGAGGAGTGAAGCGAGAGGAGAGTTGGAGAAGGGCGGCGTCGGCGATAAAGGTGACGTAGGGCGTCGCGACGTCCGTCAAGCCGCGCCGGTTGGTCGGCCGGCAGTGTTCTTCCCCCCTTTCACCCACCCCCCACCCTCCTTCTGCCCTGCCGGGTGTTCTCTCCGCGGCCTTCGGCGCGGGTGAAAGGATCTTCCACGTCCTCCTCTCGTTTCTCTCTGGAAACGAGCGAAACGCTTCTCTCGGGATCAAGGAAGAGCGCAGACTCCAAACGGCACCGGCGACCCCCTGTGAATGGCGACCCTCACAAACCAATCGTATTCCCGTTTCCATCCCTCTTCGCCGCCGGAGGAGACTCCGACGGGAGTTACCCTTCGCGCCAACCCCGACGTCGACGTCGTTACTGTTACCCCTCTTCGCGCGCCCCCGCGTTCGGCCCACCCCCTTTCGTGCACGGCTGAGATTCCCTGCGACGCGACGCCGGCGAATCGAGGACGATTCGCCGCCGGTTCCCCGGCGTAACGACGTTATTTTCACGTTTTAATCGTGATCCGGATTACGTGGCCCGCCGAACACTCGCGCGCCGATCCTCCGTTTGCCGGGCTAAGCGCCGTTTACCGGATACCTTGATCCTTCCTTCACATCATCGGAGCTATTCGCGTTCTCGCGTTTTACGTTCTCCGCGGCCTCCGTCACGGAATTGATCTCGATACTCCGGCGGACGCTATCACGATTTCCGATCGATCTCGATGCGTTCGCATCTGAACGCTTTCGGTACTCGGTACTCGGATGAAGGTACGCTCGTTTGAATCGAAGCGCCATTGACTTTGTCCTTTGAAGATCCGTCCGCTTCATCCCCGGGGAGCGGGGATCGTGGGAAGGAGGATAGATCTGCATGACGGACGTATAAATAGAAGCGCGGTTATGATGAGAGATAATTTTGCCTCTATAATATATTAATGCCGGGGCAAAAACGGGAGAGCTGAATGAAACATCGCATGAAACGTTAATTGTCTCCATTCAGCGCTTATCGGAAAACGATTTTAGCGACCTTAAGGCGACCAAGATAATAAATGCCGCCTCGCGTAGCTTTTATCGCCCGTGCCGAAGCGTTGACCCGACCGCTTTCGGAAACGGATCATCTCCTATCCGCATTTGAATTCCCATCCCCCTCCCCCTCGCCGACTCCCGTTGCCAACACTCGCGCGCTCCACGACTCTCTGCGAGAACGATATTAACTCACCCTCTTCCGAACTTTACTCTCCAGCTTCGATTTCATTTCGGACGGTCTTTCCTCCACGGCCTTTCGGCCACTCGTTTCATCGATCGGAATCGGAAGCGTCACTCCGTCCACGTTATGCGGATCCGGATCGACGCGCTCGGTATGGCCATCGACCACGATTCGCAATTATCGTCGATGGCGTTATCGACGCGCACCTGTCGCGCCGCGTCGCTGATAATCTCCGTGCGACTTAACGCGCCGTGTCGCTCGCATGACAGGTTTGTGCACGCGTTTCGCGCGAGACACGCCTCTGACACTTATCTGCGCATCTCCGCGAGGGCGGAGGGGCCGCGGGGGGGAAGGCGCGCGCGCGCGGGCGCGCGCGAAACGGTTACGCGTTGCGCAATACGCTTCATCGTGCCGCCGCGCGCTTTAAACTCGCATTAGTCAAATTATATGCGCGCGCGCGCGGGGAGGGTTAACGCGGGCGGCCGTAAATTACGCGGATTTCATCGCCGTCGATTTGATTTCGCCAATGCGAATTTATGAGAGGGGAATTTATGAAGCGTCCGAGCGATCGTTGTCTTCTGCTGTCGGCGCGACAAAGAAGCGATCGCTTCTTCTTCACGCTGCTCGTTTCCGAGCGTCCGGCTATTTTCGTTGCTGCAACGGCAAGAATTATATATATATATATATATATATATATATATATATATATACACACACACACATACACACACATGTATATCGGCATCGGTATAGTGGGGGGACTGGTTTCCGGGGCGAAGCGACGTAAAGAAATGGGCGCACCCCGCGACAAAACAGCTGACGTCATGGCCGACTTCATTGCTCTGCTGGCGTTGTCTCTGTGCGTTGTATTTCGCGTTTTCCTCTCCGCTCTTCTTCTTAATTGAATGATCCATAAAGGGACGAGAGGAGTGGGTGGGGGGAGGAAGGGAGGGAGTGGAAAGGCTGGCGGCAGCGGCTTCAAAAACAATTCGGAGAATTGTATCTCGCCAATGAGGAAGCGATGGATCGCTCTCGACGGAGGAAGAGAGGAACGGTCGTCGTAGGTTTCCTTTTGCAGCGCGACGGCGCCGACCTCGATGTTCGAGTAATTAAGGAGAGCAGCACGGCTGCACGAGGGGGTGGATGGTGGCGCAACGGAAGCGCAGAGAGGATCGTTAGAGCTCTCGTGAGCGAATACTTGTTAGATCGAGCGAGAGCAGTCTTTAGATCGAAACGATCGCGCCGGAGTTCCGGCGGGCCACGATCAACGGCGAAGATAAACGCGATCGACAAGAATCCGCGCTATTCCGGCGCGTCTGCGCGCGTTCTTCCATCTTCGCGCGCGCGGGGAAGGGAGCTCGTTACTGCTCGTTAAAAATCGTTACGCTCGTTCGGGAGCGGAATGTATCTCCGAGGCCGCCTGCGTGGCGGTATTCCGCTGCTTCGTGTCCCGTTAAATTTAAAAGAATATCGAACGCGCGGGATGCGTTTCGGCTTTTATCGCCGCCGCGTCGCGTTGAGATCAATGCCAAATAACCGAGCGAGTTTGTAAGAGCGATGCGTAAGAGCTCATCGTGCAGACTCGTGCAGACTCGTGCAATTAGATGAACCGAAACGAGATCGAGATCCGAGCTACGCTTGCGGATTATTATCGTCGCCTTAGGAATACCTTGAATCGTCGTTGCGGCGATTCCTTCCCGCTTCCTGCTTCCATGTTAGACTGGCGACTGGCGGGGGGAAGTGGCGGTGAGTTTTTCCCGGCGACGATGCAAATGAGCCGAGTCAGGGCCTAAAACGCGATTGACAGTGCATAAGTCGGCAATAAAATTGCAATCAGCAGATCATAAATCAATTTCGGAAATGTACGCGCTACGGTCCTGTGCTTTATCAAGCAACATTGGATATGCATGAGCCAGGCGGGCATAAAAAATTTACATCGCCATTCTGTCGATCGATAGGTTCGAGCACATTCCGCAATGAAACTAGCTAGCAGAAGCCGAGTACTTATGGTACAATTGAATAGAGTATATCAGATCGTCGAGCGTATCGTGTACGTGCGCCGCGCGTATACACGTGTGGTAAAGGGCGAGACGAATTTGCCGACTTGATCGAAGGCAGTAAGCCTCACGATCGTGACGGCGGCATGCCTTTGTTAATCGCGTTTTAACGCTCGCGATGCATAAATTAATTCAGAAGCCCGATATCGTTCGATATTCGCCGGCGCCGCCTTTGTTCCCGGCGAAAGGCCGATTATCGCGGCGTTAAATCGTGCGTTACGTCGATTTACTCGCGAATTCCAAATGACGCTTGCGCGTTTATTTGCGCGCAAGGCATCGGGGCTCTCTCTCTCTCTCTCTTCTTTTAAAAAGTCTTTTCAAGCGTCCTGTGCTCGCCCGATACGCGCGCGCGCGAACTCGTACGTTGTATTAATACTTTCGTATCGCGCTTACGTATTGCGTACTTCCTGTTGCGTATTTCACGGATTGATTACGGCCGCTCTTGAAATTGATTGAATCGAGTGGACTGCAGACTATTCCGCGCGCGATCGAGACCTCCGGTGACACCGGCGCGACACCGCCGCGTGCACTTTCCCTTTGCCTTTAACCCATCTGCCGCCCCGTTTACCTGTCTCGATAGCAGCACGTGTACCCCTCGTGTAGCGGAACGTAACGAAACGCGCACGTATTTTATCGCGTGATACCATGATACTCGCCTCTTTTTTCCCCGTTTTTCTTCTTCTCTTTCTTCACGGCGGCGTACTTAAGGAAAAGCCTCTCTTTGACGAGTCGTTTACCGCCTCGGTGGGCGATACGCGGGGTCGCGGGGCGACATACCGACGTTCTCCCTCGAGAACAGACGTCCATTATCGACATGCTGAATCGATGAATCGCGCATACGGTAATGATTCATTTGTGGTCTCATTAAGAGTCGGTCTGAAGACTTGAAAACGGGTTTGCAATTAGATGCTTGATTGTTCCACGTGACGCGAAGGACCTCTTGATTGGGGTTACGGTTGAACGTCGCTAGATCCAAACGAGCGGGACATAAATCCCAATTCCGATCGGCCGACGTCGGCCGCCAGGATGTCCCCGACTTCCGCGTTGCCACGCGGCCGCTGCTGCGCGGGTTCGATTTTGTCGGACGGCTCTCGCCGTCCGGAAAAATCCCGGCCGCCTCGCGGCGATGCCGGCGCGCAGCGCTTCGATCCCAACAAAAAGAAAAACGCCGGCGCTCTTTTTGTCCGGCACCTCCTCCGCCTCTCCGTGTCTTCTTCCTCTCTTTCTCTTTCCGTTTCATTCGACCGACGAGCCCCCGCTCTTTCCTCTCTTTCCCAGCCTCCCCCCCCCCGCGCGGCCACCGTCGTGGATCAATACACCGTAGCGAAGCGGCGGCCCCGTAAATGTGATTGTTGCTCGATTTCTTGCGTCTTAATTGCCTCGCGCTTAACGACGTAATTACCCGACAAGGAAAAAAAAAGGAGGAAGAGGGAGAGGAACGTTCGACGGGGTCAGCGCGGATCTTCTCTCTCTCTCTCTCTCTCTCTCTCTCTCTCTCACTCTCTCTCTCTCCCCCCTCTCTCTCGCTCTCTCTCTCTCTTTCTCCCCCCATTCGCCTGCATTCCCGTCGCTTGCCCGCACCACGGCCGCGCATCACCGATCGTGCCCTCCTCTCTCTCTCTCCCCCCCCCCTTTCCCTCTCATCCTCTCTTTTCCCCCAACAGCACCGTCGATCCCGCCACGCGGACCCGAGAGTGCACCAGCCGCGTAGCGCAATCATCGTCGCCGTTCGACGGAGAAAGAGGCAAAGGCGCGCTAGGACGGACGGAGACGAGCGAGCGATGCTTCGCAGGAACGCCGCGGACGGCGCTGCGGACAGCGTGAGCGGCGCTTTGCGTGTCGCTCGTTAGCTGGCAGCACGGGCAGGGCGCGTTTAACGGTTTTCAAGCACGAATTCGAACCGTTCGAATTACGCGTCCGCTCGTAATTTTACGTGCGCGACCTTTCACCCGCGCTGTCGTATCTGCTATCGCCCGTCGTGCGCTGATCGACTCCTCCCCCGTGAGTATCCAGGTATCGATTAACGCTCGAATCGAACGCGTTCAAGCACGTATTTACTTTCCTCGCTCTCGCAGGTCTCTCGGCTCTCTTCCGACATCTTGTTTCTCCGCGAGAATACCATCTTATACGACTCGACTTTGCGTTTGATCCTCGCCGCGAAGTGTTTTTCGCGGCCCCGCGAAAACCGAAAATGGCCGAATTGATGATGGAAGGTGGACTTATCGTGGTTTATGCATTTTTATGGACAATTCGCAATCCCGCCAAATCCCCTGGGCGGTTCCTCGCTCTTCCCAGCGCTGCGCGATCCTCGCCCCGTTCCCCCTCCCCTCATTCCCCGTTAGACCCGTCGTTGCACCCGATCGAGCGTCGCTTTGAAATATAAACAGTGCATTTGCATGTTTTCCGGATTTAATTAGCTCCGATGCGATTATTAATTGCCCGCGGCCGCGGGAGTGGCCGCGCATCGATAGGCGCGCGCGCGCGCCGCCCGCTCGTATTTACAATTTTCGTTCGTAAATAACAAACCGTGGCGACGCCGCGGGTCGGATTTTAACGAGGGAATTAATAATCCCGGCCGTATAGCGGGAGGTGAGATTGGGACGAGTGGGGGGAGACGGAAGGGGGTTGGCGCGCTGAGCGCGAGCGAGATTCGCGGGCGGCGCGGCTCCCGCTTGTGATTTTACGATGCGGACGCGCGATCGCGCGTTACGTAAATTGGGAAAGCGCATTCCCGTCCTTGCCGGACCGTCCTGAATAATAACGGGACGGATTGAACGGCGGTACGCGCATTCCTTCGATCGAGGACGCGAGTCGAGCTGCGTTAAGAATCTTTGGCATCTTTTCCTTCCACGAGCTTCCACGAATGCGAGCGCGATCGCATTGAGGGAACACGCCGCGACGACGGTGGCGATTTTTATGCTGCTCGCTGTTGCATTTTCGTTCCGGAAATAGGGAAAGTACCGAAAGTACCGCAGGAGAGGAGAATCGAGTCGCTTTCGAGGTAATAGCGCGTATCAGTTCCCGATAACAAGTAATTAGCACGCTTCGCGACGCATGCGACGGCAACCTGTAATTATCAATCATCGCGGCGCAGGGAGGGCAAGAGAAGCAAAAGAGGGAAGGAAGAAGGAGGGAAAGCCGCACACGTGATGATCGCGTCGCTCCGCGCGCTCGACGGACAGATTGTTGCGGATGCGCGTCTTTCGTGGCGGGCGCGCGCGCGCGCGCGCGCGCGGCCCAGCATCGGGTAGTTTTGTTTTACGGCCGTAATTCAAGTCGTCGTGCAGGGTCAGCCTACCGGGACCGCCGAGATAGTTTATCATCATTTAGTTGCCCGGACCTGCCGCAACATTTTAAATCTCTCCTATCTCGGTCCCGCGCGTCGTGCGGCCCGCTGGCGACACATGCTTGCACTCACTCACACATGCTCGCGCTCGCGCGCGACTCGCGACGACTTACGAAGCACGCTGCGCGCCGGTATCTCGATTCTATCGATTCCGTGATTCGTTCATCGCTCCTCGCGTACACTCGCGCAGCTCATCGTTCGCGCGAGCAGAAACCAAATGGACGTTCGCAATGCGAGAAACGAGAGAGAGGTGGCGTCCCGCGCTGGCGCGAGTTCCGTTTCCGAATCGATGAAACTTTGTAGGAATCATCCGCCCGCGATGTACGATGCACAGTCGGCAGTTGCCAACACCATAAAGATGCGTTCTTAACGAGTTCCTTTCGGAACTTCGGGCTTCCCCGTTGACCTCGGCGAATCATCTCTCTCTCTCTCTCTCTCTCTCTCTCTCTCTCTCTCTCTCCCTCTCTCTCTCTCTCTCTCTCTCTCTCTCTCTCTCTGCGTATCGTTAATCCTAGACTCAGCCGTAGGGAAACGTTTGCCGTACCGATCGCTGTGGATATATGCGCGGACGACACGGTGGAGGCGATCGTTTTACGGAACGGCAGGGCTGGAAGAGATCCGGACGAGAGGGCGGAGGTGGAGGTGGAGGAGGAGGAGTCTGGGAAAGGGGACGTCAAGCGCCGTCGATTCGCCGTGAATTTACGCTAAGTGCAGCGCTGTTGCAACGACGGGGCCGGGTAATTCGGAGAACGCGGTCCCGGGTCCCCGGGGGCGGGTCGGAGGTCGGGGCAGGCAAAGTGCCAGAAAGAGAGGAGGTTCCGCGGACCGACCGGCAACGGGGCACGCGGTCGGGCGCTCCCCGCTCTCTCCTCCCTCCCGTTCCCCTTCCCCCTCCACCCCACGATCTCTCCACGAGTTAGCACCTTCCAGCGCGCGCGCGCACTCGGCGTATTGTGCAGCTAATTAAAGCAGCGCGCGTGACGAGTCACGGCGCGGGTGACGTCACTCGCCGTGATGATTTCTAACCTCTAGCTAGCGAGCGAGCGACCGAGCCGCGGACGCTGCTGTTGTCCAGTCAGAGCGCTCGGCCGCGTCTCTAATCCTGCGCGCGGCGCCATCAATCCGACTGTGCACCCTCACGAGCATCAGGTGCCAACTGCGCTCACAATTTCGTGCGGATAAATCATGGCATGATAGATTTTTTTGCGATGCCGTAAATCTTCTCTCCCTCTAAGGATTCATCTGCGATGAATACTCCGGTGCGTAGTCGGGTCGATAACGTGCATCGGTCCATTGTGCAGATCGACGAATGAACGAGGAGGGATTAAGCACGGTAGTCTTTTAGACTGTCATCTATATGTGGACATTTTTTCGATTTTCACGGTTTTCACGCTTAATAAGATAATTATGTCGATCGGAGATGTGGAGATGTCTCGAGCGCGAATAAAATAGAAATGTATTATTTGCGTAACGTATACCGGCGTAAGGAACAGGGCCATTATCGCGGGCTTGAAACTATTAATAATGTATTTCTCGCAATATTCCGCTATCGATGATACATCTGCTTTCGCGAAGTCTGCGGCAGGGCGTTATTGCATCGCCTCGCGCGATCGAAGATTAAGTGTTCGATTCACGATATTAATACAAGCGCCCGCATCAAATCGATAGAAATTTTTGTCGAATTATGCGTGCGGGCATCGAACGCAGATGCCATTGATCGAAGTGGCGAGTGTTGGGTCGGCTAATTGGAACTTTCCGGTACATTTAAGGATTTAACTCGAAGCAATCTATCACGAATATCGAGCCACATCGAGATCTAGGGAAATGATCGCTCCTGTCCCTCCCCTTGTCCCTTTTTTTTACGATCGGACGCACAGCATGGCGGGGAGGAGAACAGACAAGGGAACAGACACTTGACGGTTTCAGAAAACACTCGGAGCTAACGCTCGAGTCCTGACTTTGACATTCATTCGTTCGCGACGAAAGGGCTAAAACGCGAGCGAGAGGTACGGCTGCGTAAATTCGGCTGTCGCCGAACATGCGAGCGTTAATTGCGAATTTGCGTTTTATGGAGGAAGTGGACGGGCGCGTGCGGCTTGCGCTTGCGCGCGCAAAGTCCGCTGTTCTCAGCTGTCGCCGTTGAGTTACATTAACACCTTTGTTCGATCTTATCACCGCCTGACCAGCCGGACCCTACGACCGTTTCCATTACGCGTTTAATGGCGATCGCGCATCCGTCGCGAACGCGGCGGCGTCGTTGTCCGCCGACGTCGCAGAAAGCCAGTCGGCAACGCGACCATTAAAACGCGCGCCGTATCAGTCTCTTATCTTTATTCCGGCTAATAAGAATCATTCCTTCCCTCTCGCGCCGGAGATAATGCACGCCTGATACACGGCCACATTGTTGTTGCGTTCCAATCCGAACTCATTACTCGGCTGCACTTTTCTTCTCCCTCTCGCCTTCGTCGGCGGTGCCGACGATCGTTCTGGCTGACGCGCGCGCGCGCGCGAATAAACGCGGACGCATATTATTATCTGCAAAATTGGAGTAATTACATGCGGCGCGATAACGAGCCTAACGGTCATCTTGTTTCATACCCGTGTCCGATTTTACGACGGGCAATATAATCGTCGGTCGCGCCGCTATCGCGCCGCGCGTACGTTAATACGAATCTCCTCTCTCCCTTTCTCGCGCTATCCGCGCGAGAATTTCCCGTACGATTGCAAGACGACGTGATACGTTTCCCCGCTGATGATGAAGAAACTCGCGCAAAAATCCTCCCGTTTAGAATATCAATTAGCGTATCCCAATTAGCGCGCTTAGTGAAGCCGTCCGTTCTGTCCGTATGCGGACAGAACACGTCGTGCGGCGTCCTGCTTATCAATAATTCGAATTTGAAAGACGCGGACCGCGGCGAGATCGCGGCGAGTTACAAATTACGTCTATCGAGCGCCATTAATCACCAGGCATCTCCGACATCCGCGAACACGGACCTCCGTTGCTCTCTACTTAATGGAGGGAGACGATGTTCCCGCTCTGCAAATGGAGAATGGGATTGACGCGATGCCCGACAAGCTTCGCAACGATGCTCGCTCGTTCCGCGATTGGACTTTAATGTACCAGGAAAGAAGCAATCTCGCCTTGCCCGTGTGTTTTTTTAATTACGGAAACGGAACGCCGATGGAAACGTGCCTCAGGAGGCATCAGTGTTCACACTCGGCCACACGCTGACGCGTGCATTAAACATACTTGCAACGAACGCTCTCTTTGCACTCTCTTCTCGTAGAGAGAAAGAGAGAGAGAGAGAGAGAGAGGAAGAGAAAGAACAGGCTATAAAGCTCGTCCATCGACGATAGATATTACCGTGAATCGCGCAAACATCCGATCCGTTCCGGCTGCGACTAGACTAGCTTTAATTAAGATAAGTGAGTTCGAGGTGTCGACGGCGGGGATTATTCGAAATAATTTCGACGAACGTATATAACGACACGCCCGGTTTATCCCGCCGCTGATCTAAGGATTACCTTCGGCCGAAGAGAGAGAGAGAGAGAGAGAGGGGGGGGGGATACCCGTCCCGAATAAATTACGCACCGGTAACGTCGATGCGTGCTGGTGGTGGTGATGGTGGCGATGTAAAGTTAGGCGAAGCTCGCGAGGGGGAGGCAGCAAGAGAGAAGGGAGGAGTAAGATGCGAAAGCAGAGAGAGAAAGAGAGAAAGAGAGAGATAGAGAAAGAGATAGGCAGATGGATAGACAGAGGGAAAAAGAGAGGAAGACATAGAGACGAGGCGGAAGGAGAGCAGGTGCAAACTTGGCCTGTCAGGAAGTCGCTTACAGCTCGAGGACAAAAGCTTCCCGAGGGACTCGTGCGCGCTTGGAAGCGGCACTAGGGACACACAGGTCGGTCTGGATGGTGGAAGACGATGTGGAAGATGGTTGAGCGAGCTCGACGAAGGGAGAGCGAGAGGACGAGCCTAACTGTGAAATAACAGGGTGGCCTCCTCAACCCTCGCGTTGAGGATGCGAGGCTCATACGTCACTTCCTTACGGCGAAAGAGGGCGGCGTCTAAGGGTGGAAGCGAGTTATATTGATTTATTTATACCGAGGAAGCATCCCCGACGTGATGGGGTTATTGGGTGCGTACCTATATCCTATCTACAACATCCGCCACGGTCTCTCCGAGCGGCAGAGAGTGGTGGGATACCGACATCGAGGATCCTCCTCGAATCTCTCTATCTCGAGCCCTCGGATCGATGACGGCGCGGAATCATCTGGAGAGACCGAAGCCGTCTCTGGTTCGTCATCTCGTGATCTCTGGCCAATTCGCACCACGCGCACGTAGTCGAGAGACGCGCGGCAACCGATTCGAGCAACCGATTCGTGCCATCGTCGAAGCGAGTTAACCGCGAAAGAATCCCCGAATCGCCGCGGGGGGGGGGGAGGGACGGGGGACGTGCCTGTCGCGTGGCCGACGCGTTACATCCCAATTTGTAAGCGTCAACCGTTGGCCGCGAAAATGAAGCCATAGGCGGCATAAAGCCAACGCGCGCGTGCCTATGCGAATTCGGTCCCGGCCCCGAAGATGACGTGTATCGTCGTGTATCACGGCCCGACCACCTCCCACCGATCATTGCTCCTCCAGGGCTTTGCCCTGATACATGACTCGGCCCCGTGGCATGACTGTCGCGAACACGCGAACCCGGAGTTAGCTACGGTGATCATTCAAAGGAGACGTCTCACTTGATGCCCGACGAATCTCCATTCTCCCGAAAAGGCACTTTCTTCGACGTTGCCAATGTCGCGATAATCGCTCCGCGGATGTTGAACCAAGCGTGACCTCGTGGAAGCGTCGCTTTCTTGTTTCACAGTGGACACATGCAGGAATGACTTTTGCACAGTCTCCATTCTCGTCTGTCTAAAGAAGCAAAAAAAAAAAAAAAAAAAACACTTGGATAACCGATAATGCTCTCCGCGAATCTCCACCATCTAGACGCGCGACAATCGTCATGGAGACTCGGGGAATTCGGGTGAGAATACGAGTAGGAAGACGGGGATTTTTTAGAATTCCCACGGTAAATCACAGTTACAGAGTTGATGGGGCGATGTGTATGATTACACCCTGTCTCCTAGCGGCTATAAATCTCCATCCATTCAGCCCAGCTCGGTCCTAGGATCCTACAGGTATCCGAAGGAGGATCCGTGCCTCGGAGGACTTCGGAATGGCCGTGACGTATGGTTCGCCGGTGCGTAATGGGTCGGCAACGCGAGCAAATGATTTCGAGTAATCCTGATATATTGTTTATTCACTTATCCGCGGCTGGGATCGCCGCCAACAACGAGACATTCCACGCCGGGAGTGCAGATTCGCGCGTCCTCGTGCATATCGGCCCGTGGATACGCGCGCACTTCTCCCCTGTGACACGTACGATGCGCTCACCAAGGGAGGGAGAGAGAAGGAGAAAGACGAAAGGAGCAGTTTCTCCGTCTCGATAGATTCGCTGGCGGTCAGGTGTCGGGACGCTAATCTCTTGCCATTAATGCGATCCCGGCTGCCCCCAGTGGCGGAATAACCATTATTTTCGAATCACCGGCGCAGCCCTGTCATTTCATTTCATCAGAAACTTGATGGGACATACCGTGACCGTAGCATCGGAAGAGTTAAACGCGCCTCGCTCGCGCCGCACTATAATCAGCATCGTTGGTTCCGTTTTTAAATCCATTAGTTCGCCGGGCGCGCGCCCGCCTCGGACGTCGCACTCGAAATGATATCCGCCGATTGATCGCCAGCGAATTCGCCACGGGACACTCGCTCGCGCGCGTAAATTTAAGGCCCGTGTCGAGTAACGACGTTAGCGATCGCATGCAAAATCGTTATCGGCGCGCGCTCGCTCGCTCGGAAGCAACGGGCGGGGCAATTTTCTGCTTTCCGAGAATATAATTTTCGCAGGGGGACGTGCCCGCTATATTTCCGAGATAAGACTATAGCTCCGCGGGATCTCCTCTCCAGCCAGCAAGACCCTACTCTCTCGTGTGAAATTACTTCGCTCCGCGGCTTACTCTTATCCCCCGGCGCCACCCTTTCTTACCGTGTATCCTCATTCAGCCGGGATCTCCCTGGAAATAAAGTAGATACCTTTCCTATTTTCGCATCTGGAAAATTGCAATACTGCAGCCGCGAGTGGTGCCTCACCTCCCTCCCYCCCYCCCYCCCYCCCTCCCTCCCTTCCTCCCTCCCCTCCTCTCTCTCTCTCTCTTTCTGTCTCTCTTTCTCGCTTGCGCGGCCGATAAATCAGTTGGAGGGCGGAAATTTGGAATTTGCGTCGCTGCGCGAAGAAGTAAATGAGAAATTATTGCCCTCCCTGTTAATAAACGAGTGAAATGCGCGATATTTCAGCGTTCGACCGCTTCATGCGATGGCGGATTGATTAATATCGCGCCGGCTAATGCAATCGTCGAGCGTATGCCGTGCAATTTAGCACAAGTGGCCCTCCCGCACTCTTAAGTAATTATTATAATCGGCATAATTTACAACGTGCGAGGATTATTCTTAGCGGAGTAAATCGCGTGGAGATAACGTCGCGCGTCGCTCGCTGGAAAAATAATGGAAACACTGTAACGGCATATGCGATATATGTATATATATATATATATAAAGAGAGAGAGAGAGAGAGAGAGAGAGAGAGAGAGAGAGAGAGAAAGAGAGAGCAAAGTGCGATAGAATCTCTCTGTTTGGCCGGAGTCGTGACGCCGACGATCACGAATCTTCCTCCACATCCGACCCTCCCCTGCACGCTGTTTTTTCTCCACGACGCTCGCATAATAACGCTTTCGTGCGGCGATCGATAGGGGATACATCTATTTTTACACGAGAACAGGCTATTTCGCGTTATCGCCATGATTTTCCCTCGCGTTATTCTGATTGCGGCGTCGTTGTTGTTGTAATCGCCGACGTATTATCGCCAGACGAATCCATTGAGGAATTTTTTCCTTCAGACGTCCCGACGACGTCTCTTAGCCGCTTAATGCATCGAGCGTGCTTGACGAGAGCCGAGATTTGTAGAATACGAGTTTTTAGCGGTATCAGATCTTTGGCGAGCACGAAGCTCGCGCGATGCCCGCGATCCGTCCGCGATCTCTCATACGCCTCGACTCTCGCAAAACGCGAGAGCAGGTAGCGAATGCATGAATGAGAAACTAACTAATCACCGCAGTGACGCGACGCGACGATTTTAATCATGGGTAAAAAATGTTTCAGGCAAATGGTGTCCACGTAGAGAATGGAGTTCGCCACCTGACGCGCAGCGCGCGGCGAGCGACGCGCGTCGTGGCGTCCTTTATTCCTCCGTCTTCCTCGGCAGTCCCGGTAAGTCGAGTTCTTCGATCCTTAGGCTTTGCGTAGCATAGTGATAATGGGCAGCGGGCTGCACGCCGCAACAACGGATTTCCCGAGAACGAGAGAGAGAGAGAGAGAGAGAGAGATCGCAGCGATCCAGTGAAATAATAAGCGATAATCTTAGATTATTCTCGTGACCGCGCGACTCTGCGCGAATCCGCTCGATCGCTCGTCTGGAGTTTGGGAAATCCGTGGCGTGCAACGCGTAGTACGTAAGCGTTTCCGTGAGATTGTACGCGTGAGATTGCCGTGATTCCGCGGCAGTTAATCTTGTTAACTATCAACATACATAATTACAAGTCTCAGGAGCGACATAAAGTCGGCGCGTAACGGCGCACGTCCGTCCCGTCGAAATATAAATCCGTTTCGATTCGCCGAAATTAATTATCGATCATTTTGAAGCGTGCGTGCGGCGCGCGAAGGCGGGGAGGGGAAAGACGCGAGTTCGTTTTATGTACGCGTACACTCTGGTTGCGCGGTTCGGTGGGAGGAGCGATTCGTTCGCCGCATAAACAAGTTTTAATCGGCCTCGGGCATTCGCCGCGTTGAATAAATATTGATATCGGGTGACGCGACGGCCAATCAGAATCGCGGTTCGCGAAACAGGCCGCTTGCACCTCGTCGCTTCGCTTCGCGCGCGAATGATTCGGTCAGCGATGGTCAGCGAGCATGACGCGGACCGCTGCGCGGGATTCCGTTTATTATCCTTGAATTAAGATCGAATTAAGGTGTCGCCGAGCTGAAGGATTCGATACAAGCGGCGAATATAAGCGGCAGATCGAACAACATCGAGCGCGAGTTTAAGAAGCAAACGCAATGCGCGGCAAAGAAGAGAGAGTAGTCCTCGTGCACGTCGCACGTGCGCGATTATGTGCCCTTTTCACGCCGTATCGGAGCCGGATCGGGTGTCCAGCACCCTCGGCACCGAGAGGCATCAACGGGATCCTCTTGAACGTCACGGATAAGCATCGCGCGAGAGCGCATCACGGGGTTGCGAGTGACTCGCGGTTGATAAGCGATCGAGCTATTCCGGAGGAGTCTCGATGTCGCGGAGGATCGCCAACTATCACGCATGTGCACATGTTTGCGGCCTGTCTCCTCCTGTGTGTTCCTCTCTTTCGCCTTCCCTCTCTCCGATGATTCTCTCCGAAGGAAGGACGGAGCGAGCGCGAGCTCCCCGTCCGTCGTCGTCGTCGTCGTCGWCGTCGTCGTCGTCGTCGTCGTCGTCGTCGTCGTCGTCGTCGTCGTCGTCGTCGTCGTCGTCGTCGTCGTCGTAGTCGTAGTCGTCGTCGTCGTCGTCGTCGTCGTTGTCGTCATCGTCGTCGTCGTTGGAGAGAAGATTGGCGCCCGAGAGCGAGGAGGACGGAATTTCGCAAGCGCGAGCGAGTCCGCCGAGCGTGCGAGCAGGCGAACGGAGAAAGCGGGAGAACGAAAAGTGAGGAGAGGTGAGGAAGAGGGACAGGGTGCCGCCGTCTCCATGGCAACGAGGCGAGGCGGGAATGCGACGGTAACCATGGCAGCCGCGGGTTCCTCTCTCGGGCCGACCTGTCTGTCCCTCTTTCTGGCCTCTCGTCCTCCTCGTTCTCCTCATCTGGACCTCTTCCTTCCGCCCACGGAGCGAGCGAGCGGACCGAGCGGACGCCGCTCCTCTCTCGAGCCGATCCGCGAAGGAGAAAGGTGGGGCGGACTTGGGCTCGCGCGCCGGGAAAGAGTTTTTCTTTGTTTCTTTCTTCCCTTGCCATTTCGCGCAGCCTCCCGTGAATTCTTCTTTCCGCGTTCGGCGGGAGTAATCGACTCGATCTCGATGCGGCGCGCAAAAATAACGGAGAGAGGAGTGCACGTTGCACTCGGCCGACTCGGTCTCGCGATATGAGATGCTCTCCGCTCATCTCGGCGCGATCGTTAGAAGTTAGCGAGCGAAACTCGTCCCCTATTCATCCCCCGCGATAAAGAACTGACGAGAAACCACATACGCAGTTCAGTTGCGTGAACAATTTTCACCTCCTCCTGTGTCTTTCGCTCTGCCTTTCTCTTTCGCTCGAAACGAGAGCGGGTATTACGCAACGTCAACGACCTGCATCTCTCTCTCTCTCTCTCTTTCATGCCCGTTTTCCACATTTTTAACCGCCTCGTAACACGCCTCGAGAGCAGCTCTTCTCGCCTCCGTCAAGACGCGATCCCGCGAGAGCGTAATCCGAGAGCTGTTGACATTCTTCGACGCGAAAACGCGGTTCGTCACTCGGTCCGGAGCCCAGATAGTCGCCCAGCCGATTACGCGCCCGGCGATGGAATCTCGGGATTCCGAGCATCGCTTAAACTCTCGATACGTCGCGCGGCGACGCGCCGAGTCCCCGCGTCGACGGCGACATTAGCGTGCCTCCGCGTTTTCCCCGGCTGCATATTTCCGTCGCGCCGTCTATTACGAAGAAGCGCGGCGAACGGTGACGTCTCCTCGTGTTATTTCAAGTTTCGTAAGAACGCGCCGCTCGTCGCCGCTCTCCTTCGATCTCCGCGTCGTTACGGACATCGCCGGGCATCGCCGAACGTTATTCCGGTCTTCGCGCTCTCGGTGTTCCCCCTCTGCTTCCCCCTGCTATCCCGCGGCCGCGGGGAAAAATCCATCAATTAAGAGCGACGCTGGTCTCCATCGATGCCGAGGAAGAAAAGGACCAACATTTTACGTCACATTGATCCCATCCTTTACTGTTGTGCGGGTCCCTTGGAGTAACGTATGGCCTCCGACCGTAATTTGGCAGCGCGCGGGCCGGAATTTCGGCCGCGGCCACGGACGGGGGTGGGACAAAACGAATTAGGATGCGGTAGCGAGACAAATTCGTCGAAATTTCGTCAGGGCCCGGTACACGACCGCTCGCGCGCGGCAGATCTCGTTACCCTCGCTGCTAGAAGGAGGTTAGACGAAGCGGGAGGAGAAAGGGACGGTGGAGGAGCGGTGATGAAAGAAGAGGAGAGAGCGAGGGGAGGACGGGGTGGAATTCTCTCGGTTTGGTTTTTCGTGGCTCGCACATCACGTTCCCTCCTGCCCCCTCCCTACGATGCGGAACCACCATACCGTGCACACCCCCTCCCTGCTCGCCGCTTGCTCCCGTATCGCCCTGCAATAGCGCACGGCATGGCTCCCTTTTCCGTGAGTGTAACGTAATGTAAGGGTTGCGCCCGCGTCGGCGTTTGGGGTGAGAGAGTTTAAAACCCCTCGGGGCTTGAGGTCCGGGCCGGTTAGATTTATCGGATGTTTTGGTTGGCGGCCATTGTTAGCCGCCCTCTCCCCGCTCTCTTCTTCTCTTTCGCTACTCGGCGCAGTGGCGTAGCTCGCGCTCGTACGTCGTTGCTGGAAAATCATTTTTCAATCTCCCGCGGTGCATTTCGAGTGCGGCCGATGAAAGAATCGACGTAGCTCCGGATACATCATTCGTGCGTTTATTGCCGCGCTTCGTGTTCGTTTCTTTGCTCTCTGGCGTACTCTCGGCCATTCCCCGTGATTCTGATATTCTAATTATCGGGGGTCTTTATTCGGACGTACGAACAGTGAGAGAGAGAGAGAGAGAGAGAGAGAGAGAGAGAGAGAGAGAGAGAGAGAGAGAGAGAGAGAGAGAGCGAGAGAGTTTCTCAGCAATCGGGGGAATAAAAATTCTTCGTCTCGTGCGTTGCATTCGCATCGGTTGGCATCCGCCAACGCAATATATAGCATACGCTACGATCGCGTTTAAGCTCCGCCGTTAACGGAAAACGAAACGCGCGTTTTTATTCAGTAGAGTCCCGTAATGTACGCGGTAATTACGCAGTTGTTGCTCGTGCAAGAGAGAAGCGCGGAGAAAGCCGTCATGCCGGAGTCAAACAAAGTAACGAGCCGTGATTAAGAGACGTGCGACGTCCTCGATCGGATCCAAGAGGAGAAAGAACACGAAGAAGCGGGGGGGGGGAGGAGAGGGGAGAAGGGTGATTAGCCGATGTGTCCGTTCGATCGCGCCATTGCGGAAACCCTCCTGACGGTGTTCCGCGCGCAAACATTCGTCGACTGCGCTCCGTAACGCGGATCCCCGGCAACTTGCTCGCTCCGGTATTGTGCACGGTGGTTTGAGCGATGTTCAAGCTCGCGGCTCGCGACCCTTGGGCTCAACCCTTTCGACCGCAGTTCCGTTTGTCTCGTTCCTCGGTGTACCGCGATTCCTTCCTGAACGAGCGCAGCTCGTGTAATCGATACGATTCGGATGAACGATCCAATCTCATCCAATCTCTGAGATCGGCCGATCTGCTCCGCGTCGCGCAGATATCGTCGCATCCCGTAAACGTCAAACGTCGTTGTCCTCGCGCGGAGACATAATTTGCCAATACCGGCGGCGATTATGATCTCGCCATCGGGAGGATTAAGAATGACAGAGGCGGAAGAGAGGACATGGAGCGGAAACGAGCACCGAGTGACGCCGACACGCCGGCCAATTGGGACTTTGTCGGGCAAGCCCGCTCGCGAGCGTCGGTCCCGCGGAAGAGAGAGAACTCGTTGGTGGGCAAGTTACACAATAGTAGTCGGGCCGGCGATAGGCGATGGCGGATGAGAATAGCCGCGGCGGAGAGTTCCTCTCGCGCGCTGCCGCAGGGCCACCTCGTGTTCTTCGATTAGCAGGAGACCGACCCGACCATGACCCCTCTGCCGTCCCCGGCCCTTCCACCCCGCCAGTTCTCTCTCTCTCTCTCTCTCTCTCGTTTTTTCATCGTCCAACGCGTACCGTGCCATAGGTGAAGAAGATTCTCTGCCGGTCTCGCCTCCTCGCTCGCCCCGTTTCTCTCGTGCTCCATCTCGCGGCACTGATTGGACGATCCATCACCGTGGCTTCTCTCTCGTGCTCGCCGGCCTGTCTGCTCTTTCTCCTTTCCTCTCCTTTCTCTCCTTTCCATCCTCTTCAGTCTCTATCGCCAAGGAGTCGGACGCACACGTACGCGCGAGTCATTTTCAGGTATGCGTTGCACGGGGGTGCGTTCGTGTGTAAACGCGTTTACACGCGCGCAGATACGCGTACCGCGTGTAGCTGTCGTTGTCACGCGTGTACACGCGTGTGCACGCAACTCGACCCCCGTCGGAGTCCGCGCGCGCGCGCGCGCGCGTTCGCTGGACTCTCTCGTAGCAGCGACCATCGCCTAGAGGGGCGGCCATTCTCGCAAGAGGGTGGGAGGGTAATTGGTTCCCATGGAACCATGGCAGAAAACGGCTCGCTCGAAAACGTCTCGCCGAAACTGTGCGGCGCACAGCTGGACGAGCCGATTCCAGAACCAGACTCGAGAGTAACGCGTCCGAGTTATACTGTGACGATTGACGATTACGAAGGCGGAAGTAATCGCTGACGCGACAGCGAGCTGGCTTTGCCGAGCCTTTCAAGATCGGGATTACGTGTCTCGATTGTCGTTCTCGATGCGATCACCGTAACCGCGCGTCAATACGCGGGAAGGGATATGGAGCGACTCGAGAGAGAGAGAGAGAGGGGGAGGGAGAGAGAGAGAGAGAGAGAGCGAGCGATAAGCGCGTGATACACGTCGGGGAATATATAAGCTTGCCACCATCCACAGTTTCGTATTCATTAGTTCCTTATTCAAAGCCACGGAAATAGTTCCGGAGTTGCGAGAGGCACAAAGCACAAAGCTCTGTCGCGGAACAATGAGAGGCGAAGGGAATGAGAGGGACAGGGATGGAGATAGCGAAAGAGCGAAAGCGAGAGAACTGCAGATTTCATGAAGCTCAAGATAGGCACAATGGTTTAGCTGGCGAGTACATCATCTCTGCCTCCCTCCCCCTCCCCCTCCCCCCACCCCAGCTTCTCGCTCTCTCGCTCTCTCCGTCCGCTTTTTCTTTCTCTATCTCGCTTCCTACGTGTCTCTCCCTCTGCAATATTCATATGTGTTGAATATATTAATGCGCCGAGAGATATGTAAAGCGCGCGCGACTGGGAAGCGCGCCGTCTCCGCGCTAGCTGCTGCCGCTCGCTCGCTCGCTCGCTCGCTGGCTGGCTGGCTGGCTGGCTGGCTGCAATATTAGTGAAATGTGTCTCGGAGTGCGCCCATGTGCGGCACCGATATTAAACAGCAGCCGTCATTGCGTCTGCCCTCCCGGTAACCCGTCTGCTCCACGCGTGTTTCCATCGCGTGGATCTCGTTGGTCCTCCGAATTTCGATTCGGCGCCGCTCCCTCGGCCTCCCGCTCGAGCTCTTTCCCTCTCGTCCCTCCGCACGCTTTTCTCCCGCACCGATCTCCCACTTCTTTCGCGGGAATAATTCCGACGAGGCGCACCGACCGGCGTACCGTTATATATTCCTGGCGATATGAAAATACGGTAGTCCGTCATACGTAGGATTCGCCGCGGATGCAGCAGCAGATGTGCGCAATGGTCAGAGAGAGACTCGCGAGTCTCTCGCGCTTTATACGGCGCGTATATTAGCCTCGCGACGTACGCGTATATTTATTCCCGATTCTCAAGCCTCAAGTTAAGAGACACGGACTTCTCGCATGCGTTACGTGAAGAACGACATTGCCTAAAGAATTACCTAAAGGAGAGAGAGAGAGAGAGAGAGAGAGAGAGAGAGAGAGAGAGAGAACGGTACATGGTTAATTATTTGTAGATATCGATATTGGACTTTCAGAGAGAAAGTGCTCATAGTATCTTCAATGTGCTCTTTCCCATGGCTCGACTGTACGCTCATCGATGAGCGCGTTCTCTCTCTCTCTCTCTCTCTCTCTCTCTTAACCTTCGTGTATGCAGATACGCCAGAGCTATTACTATGCAAAGTAATTACGACTTCGCACCTGGCAGCCTTATCCAACAGCGCGCTCCAATGAGTATTCCGTCCGCTTGACGATTCAATCTAGACCTCGACAGGATTGGCTTCTCGCGGGATCACACTCGCGGCGCTCGTTTTTAAGAACCGGTGATTGGACGTTGCTGGCGACAGAGACGAATGGAACAGAGGCCGGAGTAACGGAAACATATTGTAAAATTTACGAAGCGAGAGAGAGAGAGAGAGAGAGAGAGCGAGAGCGCGCGCGCGAGTGAAAGACACGGAACATCAGCGGCGCAAGGAGACACGCGCACTGCGTCGCTCTCTTCGTCGCGGTTTTTCCCTCCTTTTCTCTCTCCTTTCCTTCTTCTTCTTCTTTCTTTTTTTTTTCTTTTCTTTTTTTTTTTTTTTGCGCGCGCGCGAGATGAACACAGCTGGAAGAGGAGGGCGAATCAAAGCCAAGTGAAAATCGGGCGAGCAGGAGGGTGGAGGTCCCGCGATGTGTAGCAGCGCGATGTAGCAGCACGGTATAATCGGTATAGTAACCGGCACATGGGCACACGCCAACTTCCTCCCTGCCAAACCCTCCCCCCGCCCCCTGCCCCCCTGCCCCCTGCCCCCTGCCCCCTGCCCAGCCGACTGTGTGCCCTCCACCTCCAACGTGCCCCTGCACGAGTCTCCCAACCTACGGCCCAGCCCCGGCAGCGGCAACGGCAGCAGCAGCAACGGCAGCAGCAGCAGCAGCAGCGGCAACAGCACCCAACCCAGACCCTGGGGCTGTCAAACGCAGGCCGAATCTTCTTCTGCTCGTGACAGCCTGGAAATGAAGAGAGTGCCCCGCGTGGCGTATCCTATCCGCTTTCGTACGTTAACGCACGAGTTCTAGATACGTACGTGCGTACGATTCGTTCACACACGTGCGTGCGTGCGTGCGGGCGAGGAGGCGGGCGTGCGCCTACATTATCCCTTTAATACGCGGTTGGGCACCGGCGCGAATACCTCTCGCGGAACGAAACGAGAGAATGGATCCGCAATCCTTTTTGTCTAGTCCCTTCTTTCGATCCCCGGCGATCGCTTCCGGGTGTATCTGCCTCTTTGTGCATCGACCACGTCGGTCCTCGCTTAGTAGTCGGTTGTTTAAATTGCGTGTTTGATCGTATTCATTTCTGTTCCGCCGCGATATCTCCGCTACGGCTGATCCGGCGAGGACTCGGCAGGCTGTGCACGGACAGAGACTCGCGAATGGAAAAGACTAGTGTTAATCGTTGATGGTCATCTCGCTCGTATGGGTTTTAGCTTGTAGCTTCTTTGTCGTTTCTCCTTCCCTTTCCGAGAGCGAGAGCTTTTATCGCGTTGGTAGTTACTTTAAGGAACGGGCTAAAGAGTCTGAAAGGGTCCCTACCCCGCCGATTACGAAGCGCTTTTCGAGCGCGATCATTAGCGCAATTATTATTGTGTCGGAGCACAATGAGCGCACCGCCATCGCCGACAACAATGGACGCTGAAGCTGAAGAGGCGAAGAGGGATGAAGCGCGCGAACCGGCGATAGTGAGCGAAGTGGCTGTGGAAGAGAGCCAGCGTAGATCGCCGTAGATGGAACGAAATGAAAATAGAACAAAGAGTGCGAGCGAGCGAGCTCGCTCGCTCGCTCGCAAAAAAAATGCTAATGAACAGACTCGGCCATTGTCGTTAATTGCATTTTGTTTTCTGCCGCGTAACTCGCGCCGACGTCACTTGACGCAATCCTTTCACGGCGCTGTGGATTCTCTCGCGCGGTTCCTCCCCTGCGAAATATCCTCCCGCGTGACGCAACGACACGCTTTGCCACGTATCTTATCGCGAGGAGAGTAGCCAGCTCGCGTTTCTCCGTTATGCCTGCTGCATCTCGCGATATCGCGCGCGCGCGCGCCGCGGTAGGTCGACTTCATCGGACACTGATCGGACCGTGTTCGAGCGGTGAATTAAAGCACGGCTCGCTGTTGTCGAAGCCGACACGAGAGGTGCATCTATTAGAACGCGCTGCGAAAGGCATTTGACGCGTTTACATTGTTGCGAGACCTGGTGTACGCTCGGAACGATATTACCGGGCTGCGCCCGCTGTGTTATTGCGCTGCATTACATTCCGCCGTACACGGGATCCATCCAGCGCGCAATCCACGAGCACAACAAGATCCGCTCGTTGTATCCGCATTTTTACGCTGGATCACGCTCTCTCCGCTCTGTTCGCGTCCCTCTGTTCCCTCCGAGCGAACGGCACGGCCGGTCCCGGCGAGAAGAGCGTCTTATTCAAAGCCGAACGATAGCCTCGGTCGAGCGTCTCTAAGGATCGAGTCTGAAACGGCGATTCTGTGCTCGGTGGATACCGTAGAATTAATCCCGAAGGCAGTCGTTGACGAGGGCATGCCCAAAGTCGGCCTGCGTTTGAGAATTTCTCCGATCGAGTCTCCAGATCCTTTCGCTGGATCCTTGGAGGACGCTGCGTCGTAGCGCGAGATGATCGGGAATTCTTCTACGCGTTCGGATCATCCCGATGGACAAACGCTCACGATGGACACGCCGCTTCTAATCGCGAGTTCCCGCTTTATCGCGGTCTCTCCGTCTCTTGTAATTGGAATGTCAGGCTTTCACTCTTCGTTCATCCCTCCTCGCGCTACCGAGCGGGAAGAGGCGCGCACAAATTATCATGCCGGACCAGGCGGCGGCACTTCTCGCCGTTATCTTCTCGGCGGCTTGTTTCTCACCCCGTCCTATTAGTTGCCCGTGTCCAAGAGATCTATACAGCGCGGGTCGTCTCCTCCCCCCGCCCCCCGGCCCCCCCCGGCCGCCGCCGATCGCCTCCGACGTTAGCGCGAACGAGCCCCAACGGGCCCGGTGAAATACTGCGACTCGATTTCGACACCTCGGCGTCGTTAATTAGCGCTGTCGCACCACGACTTTTGGCCTCCGCCGCGGGCTGCCCCGCGGCTTTAATTACGACGGAGACGGCGGAAGAGGACGCGCGGGGACGTCTGGTGTGTTACACGCTCCTGGCTACCTGCCGGACGTGACACACCGGCTCTCACGACCAACACGTGCCCCGGACTGGTATCGTCTGGTATCGGCGGTGTCAGACACACACGGCCACGCACGCGGACCGGCACCGGCACCGCCGACGTCGTAAACGCCGATCGTGTGTACGATTCGATAATGAGGTCGTGGCTCCTTCGACTCGGCGGACGTCGCCGAGGGGTCAACGCGTGGGATATTTGTCAAGGAGCGACACGTTTCTAACGCGCTCTTCGTTAGTCGCAAGAGATTCCCTCGGATTCTCATTTCCTCGTTTCGGAAATTTATATTCCCATTCCGTTTGTATCCGCGTGATCGATCATGAGACGCGAGACAACCTCACGGCTACAATGGCTTCGCCATAAATACAGAGCGGGGTTTTAAGCTACCCTCGAATTAAGCGGCTCTGTTTGTTGTTCCGATTTCATTCTTTCGCGAGGTGTATCGAGGGTCCGCGGTATAGGTCAATGGGAAACTAATTGTCGGTGCTCGGAGGGTGCAGTCAGAAACAGAAAAAGCAGAAACAAAGAGAGAGAGAGAGAGAGAACTCGGAGAGAAGGGCGGGCGTTAGTCGAAGGGTCGATCGGAGGGTGGCCGAAAAGTCTAAGCACTCGGCGAAAGCCGAGCGGAAAAGTAGCGGACGCCACGGTGGATGACGAGACGAGACACGGTTGCGATGGTGGTGATGCTGTCATGGTGGCGAGATAGCGATGCCGCTGGTGGTGCGGCGATGGTGAAGAGAGAACGAGGACACTTGAGTGAAGAGGGCCGACAACGGATTGCCACGGCGAGAGAAACAATGCAATTCCGTCCCGCTCCCCTGGCTGCCCCTAATCTTCCCTTTCTCCTCGGGTGCAACGTGCACGCAACGCGCACGCTTCTACGAGGCACTCGACGCCGAGTCGTCGAGTGTTTCAATGGCGTATTGACTCGGTTACCGAAATGACACGATCACGCGTCCAGCGTGCCGATCTGCCTTGCATCTTCCCGTGCGATTTTCGACATCGATATCGGTGCGACCAAGTTAAAAGGCAGAGACGCGAATCCCATTGCAAATGCAAACGAATTTGCATTTCAGTTGGAAGATTGATGCGTTAGTTTCCTCAATCGATCGATATCTCGGCGTTTTATAATCCGCATCTTCTTTCGTTGAGACGACGCGATCGGATATTCAAACCGGCTACCGTTAGCTTTTCGTTTATCCGTTATTGAACGCAGTCTTAATGAAATAATAATTCGATTAGGAAATAAAAATCGCTGGATAATATGCAAGCGGACTGTGTTTTCGATAATGTACAGCCTGACGTTGATGTCGGAATAATTTTGAAAATTGCCGGAGGAACAGTGTTTACGGAACAGGCGGTTTACGGTATTCTTGAAATTCCGCTCGCGGAAGATGCAAAGTATCGGCATTATGTATTTATTATAATGCGACCTAGAAGCAGGCCGATCGAGCAGTCACGTTGCTCGAGAGGCCTCCGGAGAACCGCCAGTGGGAGGAGGAAGGGACGCGAGGGGGAGAGTCGGGAATAATCAATTTATCACTGCAGGTGCCTCCGCGAATTTACATACGCGACGACGTTGCAGTGTACGTGCTTTCGCCATTGTGGTGGTTGTTTTTCGCGAGCACCTATGCACATATGCCCGATGCAAATTAGCGTAGATGAATGCACAGCGGACGCTTTTTGTTTGATAACTCGACGGGTGCGTCGAGCAATAGCAATGAAAAAGCCTCTCTAAACCAGTTCTCGATTGATCATACTCGGCCCGGCAGTCGCAAGAAAATAATGGATGACACCGAGAATGGGTTAACGCCCGATGTAAGGGTGGACTCTTGAGTTTACGTTCGGTAAAAGTGTGACGTGCTTGAGGAGGACCGGCATCGAGGCTCGACCTTGACATCGCCAGTTGGTACCGCCGTATAAATTCGTCCTCTTCATTAATCACGGGGCGGGAGACAGGGGCTTTAAAGTATGTTTTACATAATCTCCGAATAGCAGCAGGAGTAGCGGTATCCGACACGCCAAGAATCAACGTCCTGGACGGATGGATGGACGATCGGCCGATCGTGCCGGCTCGCCGCCGTTTCGAGCATCTCGGTCCGATTCGGATGGACCGGAAGCGTCAATCGGCCGCGCCAAGACCGCGTCTGTGCTTGATCCGTCTCCCCAAGTGCGCCGTAAAAGCAACGCTAATACGAGCGTAATCTGAGCGCCCATTGATTTACGAGGTCGTACGGTCCATTCTGTCCACGCGCCGCGGTCCTTATCCCGACGTTGATCGTCCTCTTTGATAATATTATGCATTTATCGCAGGGATACGCGACAATTCGCCAGCTGCGAATCTCTCGCAATACGCTTTCGCGTATTTGCCAAATGGTCTCCACGACAGTAACGCGTACGCGAAATGGGAATCTGTAATTTTTTAACGCGGGGGAAGACTTCTTGGCTTGTGCTCAACGTGCCCGAGCACGTTCCTCATTTTGCTCGAGTCTTTGCTCGTGCCGGATATTTGCTCTAATCTTCTAACGTTGTTTGACGCGCATCGCGCGCAATGTAAACGTATGCAGTCGAGGAACGTTAAGGAAACATCCTTAACGTTCCTCGTGAGCCACACAATTTTCACCACTTTACGGACCATTTTATTTCATGATGCGCGACTCCGAGCGACATCACGTATCGAAGTAACGAGAGCCGTAACCGAGAGCTCGCCCTCTCTCTTCCTCTTTGCGACCTGGCCGCTTCTCACTTTTTGCGGCATCGACGACGATCGGCGGTAAAATAATCGTAAAGTAACGGAACGTTTCGCCCACGCGACGGTTCTTTCGTGCGGTGTTACATACTCCGACACCTACTTCTTCTATCTGCATATCGGACAACACGACTCCTCTCTTCCGTCCGCTGGCTCACTCTCGTTTTGCGCGCTCTCTCTCTCTCTCTCTCTCTCTCTCTCTCTCTCTCTCTCTCTCTCTCTCTCTCTCTCTCTCTCTCTCTCTCTCTCTCTCTCTCGTGAGATAGCGATACGCGAGACGTGCTGCACACAGGGGTCAGGTTTACGACTTTGGTCGACTGTCGATATCGTCGTCAACGGTGTCGCTCTAGCTACGCCTGACCTCGAGAACCACCCGCAGCCTTCCACTTGTAGCCAAGGCAGTCGCTTGCAAAAATTTCGGCTCGTCCCAAGCGTCCTTCACGAGTCGCGATCAGTCGCTGGATATTAATATTGATACGTTCATGATGACGAGGGAAACGCAGCACGAGGGACGAAGAAGCTGAAACGAAGCGGAGGCAGGGAAATAACGAAGCAGAATTCGGTCGCCGAGAATTCGTCGACTTGTGTCGCAGCTGCCGCTGTTTTGTCTGGTCCCCGGATTTTTCCCTCGTGCTTTCCCTCCTCCTCTCTTTTCTCCTCGCTGTACCGCTCTCTCGTTTTCTCTCTCTCTCTCTCTCTCTCTCTCTCTATCTCCCTCGTCTCGCTCGCTCTCTTTGGAAGAGCTGTTCCGAATGCCGCGGTGCCGTCGCTATTTTGGTTACGTTAAAAATGCATCCATCGAGCCACGTCAACGCGCCCATTCGCCGTCGCGTCGTCGACCTTCCTCGCGCAGTCGGAGGCCAAAGTTTCCACGTCGATCCCCGATCTCGGAGATCACGAGAAGGGAGGGCGTAGAAGCGAGAAGGCGCCGTTGAACGACCGCTCGCACCCTCCTTCGTGGCTGCTGCGCGCAGTGGTCCGCTAATCGACGCTATTGTAAATAAGATGTCTCCTGGCTCTCTTTGCCTCTCTTTGTCGTTTCATTCACGATTCGCCGATTCGCCCGTTCCAAGCACGAGGTTGCCTTTTAGCGCGACCACTCGGCGATCCTCGCAATATCTCTCGCTGGAAGCGACCAATCGAGTGCGAGAGAGAAGGCCGCTTTCTAGAGACGATGATAGCTCGGCACAAAGTGTCGCAGCTTTCCACGACTCGGCGTCGTTTGCATTCCTGGGTAATATTGCGGTCGCGGATACGCGAGGGACGGTAAATTCGTAATCGCGTCCAGCCGGAAAGACGATAAAGGACACGGGAGATGAGAGAAGAAAGCAGGGAGAGGAGTCGGAGATACGTCGGCCTTAGACGTATGTAAGATGGAGTCTGCTTTGATGGAATGCCGTTCCCATCCCAACCGAGAATCCTCCCTCGCTCCTTCCGCTCGCCGCGCTCTCGTGCACGCTCCGTCCTCCTGCGGGAGCATGTGTGAGTGCGAGGGCCCGTGTTAAGATGAGCCTCGCGCGCTTTCACACCGCCGTACCAATCTCGGACGCTTAGGAAGGACGGGCGAGAGTCCGCAGCCAGCTAAGGCAGCAGGAACGCAGCCATATTTGGATCCCGTATGGTTTCCCTCGGGCTTAGACTCGCGGCGACACGCGTGTCTCGTGTTTCCGAGACGATCGTCACGACGCTCCGATCGCTCGAATTATCGGCTGTTCGCTGCCGTTTGTACGAGGTCCATCCTTCCTCGGCTTTAATTTCCATGTAACGAACCGTGGTCGGGTCCTCCGCGGCGATACATCGCGGAATTTACGCGCGAGTGTCGTGCGGCAAGCAACTCGGCCGGCTGGCTTCGCCCTCGGCGATGTTTTCCATCATGCTCGCGAACGGGCAACGACAAAACATCTCGCTCCTTCGGTCCGGTACGGACGGATGTAAGTCAACGGAGCGCTTAAGCATGGCGCAGCGATGGCCGGCACTAAATAACGCGGCGCGTCCGTGAAGAAGAGGCCGCCGGCCTCGTTCTCGCCCTTTTACGCGTCCACCTCGTTCGCGCCGCCGTTCCTCCGTTCCTCCGTAGATGCGTGCCGCGGATAAAAAGCTCCTTCTCCAACTTCTGGCCGGTCACTCGCTCGCTCGCTCGGCCTTATCGGCGATCGGGGGTCGCGTCGACGCGCGCGGTCGATAGCCAGCGCGCTCGTATAAAATATCGCGGCCGACTTTTGTGTACCGGCGAGCCGAGTTTGACACGCCGGGGAAAGGATACCACGCGATATCTGATTTTTCGTCGGTGCCGCGCACCGCGGAAAATTGAATGTCTGTTTGCCGCGATAATTCACCGTTCGTATCGCCGCCCGCCGATCTGCCGCGATTCTCTCCCGCGGACCGAAGTGAGCGCCCGGCTCTCGTCAGAGCTCGCAAATCGGGGCGAAGGGTCGCCCCTCGATCCGGCTAGGCCCGTGATTGTGGAGCGCCGAATCTGTCGCCACGTGTTTTATGATACGGCCAAATTGCCGGCACAGCCACGACCGAAAGGGGAAGTTGTAATAAAACGGACGCGCTAAACGTGTCACTCAATGTCACTGGTAGATACCGGTGCCGGCCGCGCAGCATCTGGGGCAGGGGAGGGCAGGGCACAATTGGAATCTAGCCGTAGTAATATCGAGCATCGCGGTGAACGCGGCAAGAGAGAGAGAAAGAGCGCGCGACGGCGCTTCTCTTCTGTTAGAGCGGAAATTGAACCGCGCGGCGGTCACGGCAGCCGTGAATTCGCGCGCTCGCGCTGCGACTGCATCGCAGATGGGGCTTCAGGACAAATAAGGGGCAAGGTATAGTTATTACCGGCATTAATAAAACGAGGGTGTACGAATGCATTAATTCACAAGCGGGCGAGCGCTACACGTGCTTTCTCACTTCTCTACGAGTCTTATCGCGTCGTCCTGCTCGCCGTCGTCGTCCTCGTGCATATTTGCTAATGTGAAGTCTCATTAGATTTACGATACCGGCGTAACGATGTAATCGCCATTTCTGATGATTCCCAGCCGTGCCAAGGAAGCGCCGAGCTTGAGACCGAGATGCTAAAGAGTCTCTCTCTCTCTCTCTCTCTCTCTCTCTCTCTCTCTCTCTCTCTCTCTCTCTCTCTCTCTCTCTCTCTCTCTCTCTCTCTCTTCTTTCACCGACGTGACGTCTCTTGCCCGCTTGAAAAATTCTCCGCGCGTAAATCGCGGGGCTCTCGAACGTTCTCTTCCGCGTGGCTCCAACGTCGCTTTCCGGCGCTGGCTACAAGAGGAGTCAAAGCGCGCTATCGATCAAACGAACCGGTCGCCCGACCCCTCCGTCCGTGCCCCAAACGAATTCCAGTTGATCCAGCTAAGCGCTGTCCTAATATCGTCCGCCGGACGATTCCACCAGCGGATCTCTCCCGCGCTCGTTTTCGGGGATCCCCTAATGGCAAAGTGCCGAAACGTTGCCTTCGTTCAAGCGGGACGAGAGCAGCAGCACGGGGGAGAGGGAGTAGAGGAAGAGAGAGGAAGGACGCGGACCGGTCGAGCGACGCTGACGGGTCGGCATGAATAATGTCGACTCATTATTCTTTCGGGGGATTTATCAGGTCGGAGTACCGATAACGCGCTCTTTTCGTTCGGTCGTTCCGCCAGGAAAGATGCGTCCGGAGATAGCTATGCATTTATGCGCGTTGGTGGAGGATGAAGATCAGAGGGAGGGTTTACTCCCCCTTCGGCCTCTTCCTTGGCCCTTCCCCGTTCTCCGTTTCGCGTTGCCGTTCGGCATACTTCCCTTCCCATCCTCTCCTCTCTCTCTCTCTCTCTCTCTCTCTCTCTCTCCCTTTCTATCGGCGATTTTCACCCTCTCCCCCTCCCTCTTCGTGTCGGATCCACCTCGAACCTGCGGCACCCCGCGTGTATCGCCGAGGGAGACCGTATCATAGTTAGGAGAATCCCAGTTCGGTTCTGCGGGGCGCTAACAAGACGGGCCTGCGGGCCAGTCGTGTGAGTTATGGGCCCACATGCACGCCACGCATGCTCGCCGCGCACGCGCGCGCGCGCGCGCACGCAGCGCAGCGCAACGCCGGGCCGCGTCTCATTGCGACGAGATATAGAGAGTGCATAGCGAACTGTCGCCAGTTTTCTGCCTCATTACTGGCCACCAGTGCTCATTTCTCTCCTCGAGCAAGAAACCAAGAAATTGGTCCACGCGTGGCTGCGCGGCGTGCGCTGGAATCGACCGGTCGTAGCCTTATCGGTTCTCGATCAACCCTGCACGTTACGTTACGTCGTCATCAAAAGAGACAGAGAGAGAGAGAGAGAGAGAGAGAGAGAAAAGTTCTGGATGCATCTTCTCGCGTTATGTTAACGAAGGGAAACTCCATCGAGCGGACGGATCGGTTTATAATTGTCACCGCCGTGGCGAGAGAAAGAGAGAGAGAGAGAGAGAGAGAGAGAGAGAGAGAGAACGAGAAGAGAGCCGTGAAGAGACGTGGAAAATAAACGTTAACGCGTCGCGGCGCATAACGAGAAGTTTAAACGCGTCGCGACGCCGCACACGATGACAAAAAGTAAAACTCGAGCGCCGCGAGCAAGTTCGCCGGCGCGGGATTCTCCGCCGTGGGCTTACTAATCCCAGGACGAAAGCCGATATGTTCCCGTTCGGGACACGTGCTCGTCACATGTCCCGGCGGCTATCCGCGCTTGTCAACCACGAAGAAGAAGAAGACGACAGCGACGACGACGACGACGACGACGGCGGCGGCGGCGGCAGCGGCGACGAGGAGGACGAACGCCGACGTCGTCGATGCATTCATCCGCCGGCACGTTTCCATTAACGCTTTTATTTCCGTGGGTTACGACGGCTGCTGGCTGCTGGTCCAACGACCGATTTTACTGCGGCCTCTTCCACGGAGTCCCGACATCCTTACCGGAACGATCACTCGAGGGGATCGCGCCAAAGTTTACGTAAACACGAGGGTTAGCGGCATTCCGGAATTCCGAACGCGAATTGTCCATTAACGGCCGTCGTCCGTCATTGGCGTCAACGGGAAGCCAATAGCGTTGGCTCGAAATCCAAAACGCCTTCGAGCCTGCGATGCGAACGCCGCTAACGCTGAAAGCAGACACGCCGACGTTGAAATCGCGCGGTGCGTAATTTAATAATATGCTCCCGACGACGACCTCGCGATCAATCGAAAGAGCCGGAAAGTCTCAAACACCGCTAAACAGCGTTAAAGCGTCCCGCGATCGCTGTGATAAGGACGCATTAGCCCCCGGGCCGCATAATTTTGCATGCGGCCGATGATTAAAGTCCGCTGAATAATGTATCAGGCATATTTCCAGAGGAACTGAACACATACATAGAGAGATAGAGATAGAGATAGAGAGAGAGAGAGAGAGAGAGAGAGAGAGAGAGAGAGAGAGAGAGAGAGAGAGAGAGAGAGAGAGAGAGTGATAAATAAGTAAATGGAAAACTAATTGCGGGCTTGTATCATTATTCACTTTATTCATTTTTCCATTCCGACTCAGAAGTCTGATCTGTAATCGCGGAAACTGCCCGTCAAACTGAACGGGAAAGAAAAATGATCCGGCGTAACGATAATCCCGACTATCGCGCGCCTCGGCGAACGCCGTTAACGTTATTTAATGCCTCGGTCGTTTCGCGACGCGGTGCATTAATAATTCTCACCGGTCGACCGAATTAAGACGCGGCCTCACGTTCTCACCGGTAATTATCGCCGTAACAGCGCCGTTTCCGGTAACAGCGCATCACCGAAGCCGCGGTACGGTCCCGTGGCATTAATTAGCGCAAATCATGCGTACGTGCTTCGTGCGGGCGATGCCTGTCCCGCGGAGATATCGCGGAAGATATCGGTCCGCCAATTTCGTCGCGGCGGAGGGCGAGACGGCATTTCTTCACTTCTCTCGCCGTTCTGATCGATGCGGCAGCGTCACGCAAAAACGCGAGACGTCGAGAGGATCGGCTAAACGCGTTGTTTGTTTTCTCTCCCTCCCTCCCTCCCTCCCGTCCCGTTATTCGCTCGCGGTGCAGCGCGTGATTGCGAGCTATCGAGCTGCAACTCTTGGTCAAGCTCTGCGCTCGATGAACGGAACGGAGCGCCGCGAAACGCGAAAGAAACGCGTAGACGCAGCTATTGACGCGATCTGTCATCGGTAGCGCGTCGGACGCGCAACGAAATACCGTTTCTATTCTATTCGCGCGTTTCTTGCGCGTTTCTCCGCGATTCTCACGCGGGAGCGGATCCTCTCTTTTTCTCTCTCTTTCTCCCTTTCTCTCTTTCTCGTGTCTCGTCTCGCCGCGCGTCCATAAATTCCAACGAGCGACCGAGTGGTCATGTTTCCCGTTTACGTCGATCCCTGAAAAAGGTGTCCGCGCGGATCAGCTGCGGAACGCTCGCGGATACAAATCCACGGCGTGGATTGATCACGTGGATCGTTATCGAGCGTCGTGCGCGGATCCTCGCTGCGGGATCCGCTAGCCGGGGCACATCCGGTGAATCCCAATGCGTTGTTCCCTCCGCGGCTCTGATGCTCCTCGCGGCCCCGTTTCTTCGTGTTCCCGCGTGTCGGCTACGTGTATGTTACGCGTAATTGATACAGCCATGTACGCGGCGGAGGCGCACCTATGATTTCCTCGGGGCGCGCCGCGTCCGATCGATCTGTATTCATAGGTCGTACGGCATAAAATACACTCGGCATGTCCATGAATCAGATAACTGTCACAGCTGCTCCACCGATGTCTCAATCAAGCGTTCGTTCGTTCTTTCGCTCTCTCTTCTCCTCCCCCCCCTCTCTCTCTCTCTCTCTCTCTCTCTCTCTCTCTCTCGCGGGCGTTGCAATCTGCTTCGTTCGTTCGTCCGTTCGCTCGCTCTCGTTTCCTATTTTTTTCTTTTTCACCTCGGCCTGTTCTCCTCCTCTCTTCTTCCTCTTCCCCTCTCCTCCCGCCCGGCGCTTTATTTATCGTCATAATCCCGCGATACGCTGGCTTTGGTGACTCGCGATTCGTGCGTCTCGTTTTGCGTCTCACGACGGCGAAGGGAAGTAGCACTCGGGAGTTTCCTGTGTGCCGGATTCTTTTTGCGTCAGCGCTGTTTTTGACGAGTTTACACTTGGCCCGATCGGATAAATCGGGCAAGTCGGCGCGACCGATGACGGCTCGATGACGAACGACGAAAGGCGGCGAACATTTTCGAGCAATTTTAGAAATTGAAGACGAGGATCGCGGTTCTCGTTCCTACAGGACCTACAGCCTCTATCTACATGTCGGAACAATAATATGTAGAGCGAAACGAAAGGCGGACGATGCTAGGAGCGGCGAGAGACCGATGTTGCATCCGATGCTGATCTCGCCGCGTCTTCGCTTCTTTGTCGTCTCTCCGTCCTCTCGTCCTCTCGTCCCGGCTCATGGCGCGATAGGCAGATATTTCGGTCTCTGCCCTCTTCGTTCCCGCGGCACGCGGACGTGTCGTGCGTCATTGGAGCCGCGGAGATTCGAGGGAATCCGAGATTCTCGTCTCGCGTAGATCGGCGGATCCGCCGCGCCTCGAACTCCTCCTCGTCGGATCTTCGTCGCCGCTGTAACATTCAGTCGCAGTGCTTCAGCACGTTAACGTTCAGCGGAACCTGCCGCGACAAATACCGATCCCGTCGACAGATCAGTCGATCGAGGAGCGTTGAAGTCGAGCTGCTCGGTGTTTTCACGCTTCTCGCGCGCTTCTCGCGCGCTTCTCGCTTTCCTCTCCGTAAACGCACGGCAAGTCCGAATGGCGACATGGATCTCGGATCGCGTGCCGATCCGGCAGCGAAGCGCGCACGCGCGCAAACGCGGCGCTCTGAATTATGCGCGTCGCGCGGCCCATTTGCAAGACAAACTTCCACAAAGCGTGCTGCTTCACGCCGCCGGCCCCCCTCGCGAGACACGGCGAGATCTGCCCGTTGCTTCTGAGAGAGTTCCTCATCGCGCCTCATCTCTCCCACAATCGCCGATTAATCTTCCGGTTAAGCAGATCCTCCGGATTAAGCGTCGCGCAGATGCACGCGGATACGCGCGCCTCGCGAAATCGACCGCGACGATCCTCGCGCGCGCGCCTGTCGAGGGAGGCGCGCCGGCGAGAGCCGCATTTTCATCGTCGAAAATAGTCCGGGAATCACCAAAGTGAGGAGAAACTCTTAGTCCGCGGCCACGCGATCGACTCGGGCCAGAAGTCGGCTGTTTTGGTGCAACGACCGCGATTTTCGCTCGGGCGCAATGGCAGTCCACGTCCATCGATCCGGAACGATCTCGAGCGATCGGGGTTACATGTTCGGTCCTATTCCTCGAAACTTCCCTGCGACATCTCGAAGAGCGAGACAACTGGCAGGCGACGATCGCGCCTCTCTCCTCTCGTCTTCGTGACCGCGAAACGCGATACTCGAAGCGTCATAGACCGATCCATCTCTCTCTCTCTCTCTCTCCTTCTTGCCTTCTTTCCACCCTTAGCCCGATGGTCCCTGTTGTGCGCGTGGCGCAGCCGACGCGGCAACAAATAAATGTCTCGGTATCCGGTACGTCTTCTATCTACACGCTCGTGTCGGAGGGTCGTGCACTCTCGGGCTCGCGTCTAAAGTCGTATACGCGAAGAGAAGTTCGAAGCGGATCGCGTAGTTGGAAGAAGCGCTCGCGAGGAAGAGCAGGCGAGAGCGTGGAGCCAAGGGGGTTCTCGCGGGAGGGCGGGGGAGAGGGAAAAGAGAGCAGCACGATCTCCTCGCTTCGACGGGATGGGAATAAGGAGGAGTTTATTTTCGGCGGCCATATGCGCCGGTTATTTCGACAGTTTGCGCGGCCACCCTAAATAGAGGCTCTGCGCCTCCGTGTTCGAGGAAGACGTTCTCGGTTTGACGTTCTATCCCGATGTGATCATCAGCGCCGATCGATCGTAGCTTCCAAATATTCTCAAGATTCGATTAATTGCGTAAATCGCCCGGGCGGAGCGGGCAGCGACGTGAATCAGCCCGGCGAACCTGCCCGGCAGCATGCGGATATTATTATGCCGATAAATATTCCTACTCCGCGGATATCCCGATATATCGCGGATCTGGCAACGGCTATTCGAATATCCGCGAGCGTATATCTCGTGCACGGTTCCCTGCACGGATCGGTGTCGCTGCTTTGAAAGGAAAAGAACGGAATCGCCGTTGTCGGCGCGATGTATCTCTCCGCTCCGTAATCCCGATTTTGAGAATGGCGCGCGCTCGTGCGCGCGCGACCAGAGTGGCCGCGGCCGCCTCGAAATAGATTATCGCCGGCGTGTGTGAGGCTTCGCCCATTCTCCATTCGCCAAGTATAGCCGCGACAAGCCGGGAGAAAGAAACCGGGCCGCGTCGCGTTTGCGCGCGTTGGTCGGAAGCGCCATTGAACGGAGTCGGAAGAGCGAGCGAGCGAGCGAGCGAGCGAGCGGGCGGGAAAGGGAGGAAGATGGAAAGCGAGGGCGGACACGGGCACGGAGACGGCATAAACGTATAATTGGCCGCACTTAAATCTCTATAACGCGGTAGTAAAAATGCGCGGTATGCCGCGTAAATCAACACGCGGACGATATGGCTCCTATCCCCCGCCCGTCCCGCCACCGAGGGCGGCCTCGTAAACGCACTCGCGTGGAGAGCACGCGAGCGAGAGAGCGCGCGTGTGAATGAACGCACTCGCGCTGCGCAACCCCACCGCGCGTATCTGCACCCGCTGGATTCCCGTGCCGCCGCGTGGCACTTGGCGACGCACTTGGGGAGCGATCGATCGATCGCTCGGAGAGGAGAACGTGGATCGATTTCTGAAACGAGGAACAACGGCGCGGAGGTATCGATACCGCGGCGAGCACGTGGACGCAAAAGCGTACGCAAAAGCCGACCGGCCGGTTGTCCGCGCTCGAACAGCAGCGAAAGCGACTTCCGTCAACTTCTTCGTAGGCGTAACGTTAAACTTGGGCCGCAATACGGGCGTTTCGAGAGCATAAACGTTGCCGGACTCTCGCCGGAGACTCGAGGCTCGAACGGAACTCGGCGTGGGTTGTCGATCACGATCCTGCTGATCCCGTGACGCGCGCTCGATTGCGGCGACGAGGAACGACGTTGCATTATCGATGACGGCCTGTGGGCGTCGGGCGGGTGATCGCGCGCGCGCGCGCGAAATACCAGTGCAGCCGGATTGCATACGCGCGTGCATTGACGACTATCTAGAGTCAAATAAGATTTTAACGAGCGCGTTGTCAGGGAAGCGAGCGCGTTGTACGTGTTTCGAATGAATTATTGCGACCGCGATATAATATTTTTTTGGCCGCGGGATTTCTTGCGCCCTGCCGATGAATTACGATACTCGCGAGCGTTCTGGTGCGCTCGCGATCTTGTAAGCCTTTCCCCGTCGGGGTAAGGATCCATCGTGTTCAGATAATTGCGTAGGAATTTATCGCGCGATTAAAGAGGATTCGTTCCGAGCGCGATGAGCGATACCACCCCCGCGACCAACGAGAGCCTGCTCCCTCGGCGGGGTAGCGATACGTCGCCGTACGGAACCGCGCGGCGGCACGACCGGTACGCTACATTAACCCGATTCAACGAGTAAATTAACTGCAATCAGAGAGACGTTTCCCGTTAGCCGTCCCGTTATTCCGCTGGCCGCCCGCCGTTCGTTCCACGAGCTCGCAGGCCGCCCTATTCTTGCGACCGCGCCATTAACGGCCTTCTGAGGAGTGAGGGTGAGCGTCTAACGGCGTTTTTGCCGCATCCGCAACGATCGCCGTGACCACCGTGACTCTTACGGGTTTTCCGGATGAAAAACAGGCATGGTCAAGGGGAGAAAAAAAAATGCCCATCGGAATCGCCGATCCCCCCCCCCCTCCCCCGCGAGACGGAACCGAAACGGATCTATAACCGGCTGACTAACGCGCCTCCGGCATCTCAGTGCCGCCGAGCCGCTACCCTCCCGCGGTTCCAAATGTACCCTCCCCCCCTGGAATACTCGCTTCCGACGATCGCGAACTCTTCTCGCCGCGGATATTTCACGCATCGAAATCTCATCTTTGGATTACGCCGTCTCGGATAAGGGGTACGCCGGGGTTCCTCGGCGGATTGCATTTCGCGAGATTTGTCGGCTCGCTGGAGTCGCGTCGCGAGGAACGCCGGATGCCTCCAGACCGGATGGACACGCGGTGCCTACTTCTCTCCTCTGCTCTCCCTCGGAGCGTTTCGGGCAAAGGCACGCGCGCGCGCGCGGCGATTTCCATCGATCTCCCGTCGTTCCGATCCATCGGCGCTCCTACGGCGGACAAATTTTCCGTCGACGACGACGATGACGTCGATGACGACGGTCCGCTCGACGAATTCAAAGTTAATCTCGGGCACGAGGCCATTCCCGTCGTCCCCGGGCGACCTGTCACCGTGAACCCCCTGGGAGCGCCGGGTTCACCCTGATCTCTCTGTTACGATAGAACCTTGGCAACCGGGGCCTTGGGCACCACGATAAGGCTCGGTCATTTATAATCCGCCGGCGTAAGTAGCCCTTCGCTCTCCTTTCTGGCTGATTGCGAGGAGAAGGAATAAAGGGAACCCCGAACTTCCGGCGCTCGTCCGGGAGATTGATTCGCCGGGATATCACGGGCATTCCGACGAAATTGCATTTTATTCCATAACCGCTCGCGATCACCGGCCGAACGGTAACGATCACGCTGGTCGTCATTATCAAAACCGCTGCGATATCGCGTTCCGAAACGCCTAACGGATAAGAATTTCGGTAATGATTAGTAATTTGCCTCGATACGAATGTATCGAGCGTATTCTGTGTCGTATTTGGCGTCAACGAAATCAACGGAGCGGAGCGCGAAGCATTGTTAACGCGCCTTCGATAATTTCGCAACACCGTTTATATATTTATTTATTGCCGGTTCGAGGGAGCGTGTTCAGATGAGAGTCGTAGAAAACACAACAATCTTCTTTAATCGTCAAACAAATTAACAGTTACAATATTCGGATACTTGCTCTAACTGAGTAACACAAATGTGCGATCTCTGGCTTCTCGCAAGACACTAAAGACACTGATCCTTTATCGTTCGTTGTAGGCAAACGATAACGATCTTTCTTTGTTTTGGCAACGGTGGCGGCTTTGTCCCTTCACTTTGTGACTCATACTAGCGAGATAAGCGATATAGCGAGATAGCGAGAATCGATATAAGTTGTTTACGTCGAAAAACTTTCGAAAAACCAAAGATGACTCATACAAATCTTAAGAAGCGTAATATTTTAAAGCACCATTTTAGCATTTAGCGACAGACACGCGTGATACGAATTAGATTAGAATTCAGTTTTCGCATAAACCGATGAGAATACTCGCTCTACGCGGCGTGCACTAATGAATAACTCGATGGCACGTTCAGTAATATAAAAGAATGGCGTCGGCTTGCGGGGCCGGATAAAGACCCCGAAAGCGTCTTAATATCTCTCATTACCGTCCCGCTTTTCTAGTCCCTGGTGACTGCGCAATTAAAAAGCTAAGATTGATAAATGACGGGGAATTAATGCACGCGGGGTGACGGCGGGGTGGAAAAGAGGCAGGGGTACGCGCTTGAGCTGAGAGCGCGGAGCGCGTGCACGGGGTCCGCCGGGTCGAAGGGGGCCGGGTGATTGCGGGTGGCTTAATGGTGTTTGTATGCATGGGAACCAGCCCTAGGGTCGAGGTAGTTATCGCCCACCAGGGTATGGACCGAAAATCGGAGCGCGGTTTAAACGCGTCGGAAATCCCGTTTCCACGTGCGAAATGCCTCGCGATTTATATAACATGTAGAGCGCATAATCGCGAATCAGAAATTCGATTTCCCTGAATTTCTGCTATTAGCGCGATCTAACGTGTAAGCTTAACTCTTTGAAAGCATCTTTGAATCACGGAAGTGACTTTGCTTATCTCACGGTCGAATAAAGCGGAAGAAAACGATCCTCGGATTACCGAGGCGGCACGTGATGACCTTGGCTGTTCTCTTATTGTTGCAGGTGACGCGAGTAACGCGAGTATCGGTAGTGGCGAGGGCACGGGCGAGGAAGACGACGATTCGTCGGGCAAGAAGAACCAAAAGAAGCGGGGTATCTTCCCCAAGGTTGCGACGAACATCCTCAGGGCGTGGCTCTTTCAACATCTCACGGTAAGTAGCTTCCTTGCTCATCACGCAGCGCATCGACGACACTCGCCGTCCGCGCAGTGCGTCATCGGACGCGTGCAACGTCGCGATGCCGTCGAGAGAATCGTCACTTAACGCTCCCCCGTTCACGAATGTATCTTTTTCGCGCCGGTTGCATCACGAAGCCGGTCGCGGACAGGCTGGCAGAAAAAGCCGCGCTCACACGTTTGCTCGCGGCCGTTAAAGGCGTCTCGGCATCTTTCGCGGCTGATCTTGTAAAGACTTGGCTTTAATATCAACAGAAAAACCCATCTGCGCGAGTTATCGTTTTGTTTTGTTTTTTTCTTTTTTTTTTTTTACGTCGCGTAGTGAATCACGCTTGGATTTCTCGAGGATTGCACTTTCAAGAGAGAGAGAGAGACAGAGAGAGTTTCCCTCCCGGCACGCACGCGTCAGCGTCGAAGCCCGCGGATAATTAGCGAGAACACTCGGCCCGAGAACGAGAGAAAGACGATTAAAAATAAGGGAGCTGGAGAAAGAGAAAGAGAAGAGAGAGAGAGAGAGAGAGAGAGAGAGAGAGAAAGATAGAAGAAGGGGAAACGATGAAAGGCTAATCTCGTAATGCCGAGATAAGGAACGATCCGTAGCGGCGACGCTTGGTAGTGGTGGCTCTCGATTCCGTCGGGGCCCCGAGTATCTAATGATTCACGGGTAATCTGAGCCGCAAAAAGCGCAACGCGATTAAGGGGGAGAACGCCAGCCCCCGGTGTCGGCGGTGGTCGCCGCAGTTGCGTAACGTTGCGCGGCTATTCCAGGCGCGATACATTGTCCCTCGCTGCACAAGTCTCTCTCTCTCTCTCTCTCTCGCTCTCTCTCTCTCTCTCTCTCTCGCTCTTCTCTCTCTTCCTGTCCTTCCCGCGGCCTGTATCCCGGACACCCCATAGATTTCGGGTGTGATCAGGTTACCTTGCGAGAGCGGTAATCATATTGCAGCTCGGTTAATGCCATTACCGCACCGGGGAAGAGGGGGTTGGCAGCCACCCTCGAAACCACCCCGTAGCCACCTACCGCCCTTCCCTGCCTCTGCGCCTCATCGCCCTACGTTTCCCTGTACTGTATCGCGGCTCCGGCAACCCCCCTAACAACGTGTATTGGATATGACGTCGGGGATAGTGGGTTCATGGTTTAATGCATATACGCTGTTTGCAGGATGACGATACCGCGCTCGCACGTGGAAAGACGAGCCCGCGGTCGGCGTCGCTTCTCTTGCCTCTCGGTTAATCGCGTCGTCGAGAGCTCTCGCGGATGTTAACGACCTCGTGCGCGGTGCCCAAGTTAAAAGGATTTTAGTGTAAACCGACGATGCGCCGGGACTCGATGCGCCGTCCCCCGACGACACCCGGCCTGAGTTTCGATGTCTGTCGATTCATTCAAAGTTTGTTTCGATGTAGTCCATGCTAGTCCAGAGAGTCTCGTTCGATGCGCGCACGTGCGCGCGCGCGCGCGCGCTAATTCCCGGCGTGCCTGGCGTTCTCACGTTCGTTGCATTTTCCTTCACGTTCGTTCTTTCGATGCTCCCTCACGTTGTCATCGTGCGTGACGGGCGATACTCGGCATTAAGAGCGCCGAGAGTCAAGAGCCAAGTCGCTCCGATCTTTGTGATCGTCTCATGATAGCCGTGTCAATTAAATGGAGCCGAACACGCGCGGTTGAAGCCCGTTAGATTTTCATGGCGCGATCCAGGCGCGTTTGCGCCGTTAATGACGAAAAAACGACCGATCCGAGACGCGTCGGGACTCGTCCGCGAGCGATTATACGCTGCTGTCCGCCAGAAATTGCCGAGGTTTTTCGCGACACTCGTCTCGACGAGCGCCTCGTTCGTCTCGGCGTTATTACGAGCGATTAAGCGACTGCACCGCGGCTCCTGGAATTCATTCGGTGCACTGGATACGTATTACACCTTAAAAGAGTAACCGGCGCGAGCCGCGCGCGTATTTACGCCAGCGGGTGCCAAGATCTGTAAAGCTCTCTCCTCGGCGTTCTTGTGCTTTTTCTCACGGGACAAATTACGATCTCGCGATTCCCCGCTCTAACGTCCCAATTTCCACCGCGCGGCGGAATCCGCGTCACCGAATCTTCATGAGCTTGGATAATCCGATGACTTGCTGCGAATTTAAGTACACACCACGCGCCCGATCGGAGACAGTAGACTATGCGTTCGCATTGGAGAATCGTACTCGAAGCCATGCCTTTACGACCGCTCGCTGATATCCGTCATAAATTCGCTCCAGATCGTCGACGATCATCGGTCGTCCCGTTTCCGTCGCGCGGATGCCATTGCTGTGGAGAATCGCGGCTCGCGTTCAGCCATCGAGCCATCGTCGTTTAATCTAGCCGGTTAAACATTCGGAATCGCGACGTCTCGCGCCAAGGAATTCGTTGGGGCGCGCCAGCGGTCCGTCCCGGTTCGCAGCAGCTAGTCCGCATTGACATGGTAAACGGGAAGCAGCCAAACACACACCGTGGCACGCCTGAATAGACATAGCTTGTGTATACACATAGTTTACATAGACGGTGAGAGAAACCGACGAGAAGGAAATAAGTAGGCGCTCAATGAAAAGCGAATGCCGAGGCGTTGCGAGGCGTTTAGAACGCGCGCAGGATGAAAAGAAACGGGGCGCCGAAGCACGCGGGAGGGGGGCGGCGAAAGGTAAATAGCTTTAATGAAAGTCTCGCGACGAGATTGGGGGCGGATCGGGAAAGAAGACGCGGGAATTCGCGATCGCCTCTGTGCGGCGGGATGGCGGCGTGATTTGCGGTGTAATTTCTCGACGTCGGGATTAACAAGCAAGCGGACGGCGGGTTACGTTGCAGGTGCAGCGTGCTCCTTTGATCGCGAATGAGAACGCGATGCTCGGAAAGAAAGCCAGCTGTTGATACCCCGCGTTGAGGCGCGCGGTTTCAAGAAATATCGATCGAGCCAAACGATCCTTTGGATTATCCCCGATTATCTAGCGAGCTATTAATAATTGCTTCTTCTCTCTGGGATATGCCGTATGCCGCCTCTTATCCGTTCATCTGCACGCTCGCATAGGCGCGCCGGATGATTATTAATCAACTCGGATATTAGACAATTTGCACGGGGAAAGGAATGATTTTCAAGCAGGCGATAAGTCGAATAGCGATTTCTGCGTCGATATATTCGCGAGATGTATTTAAGCAGGTAGCGTCTTCGGGCGAATAAGCGGACGGATAAGAAGAAAGAGAGAGACGGAGAGAGTGGTACCGCTCAAACAGTACCGATCCATCGCGCAAAACGAGCTTCGTGTACGCGACGCCGGGACGCAACTGGAGATTAATGGAATTTCCTAAAAGCAAGTTTATGTATTCGTTGGCGCGGTCCTTCCTCTCCTCCCCGCCCTCCCTCGTGCCCGCCCTCCTCCCCGGCGTACGAATCCGCGCGCGAGATTTTGCCGCGCTGCGCTGACTCGGCGATATTTCCGAAAATCGCGACGCTTGCCAATACGCGATAGAAGTTTCGACGTATCGTCCGGCATCGGCGCCGTCTTCTTTTTTTCCGCGAATTGTTTATCGTCGCGTATGAATAATGTAATAGGAGTTAAGTGCATCGAGTCTCCCGGGAGGAAGCCGACGATCCTGCTCTCTCTCTCTCTCTCTCTCTCTTGCCTATAAGTACCATTTCATGCGTTCGCGGAGAGGCGCGGAGATCCTTTATCCGTCCTCCTCTCGCCACGTCCGACTCCCATTCGGGATGCTCTCAGTCCCCCGCTCTTTCTCGCTCTCTCCGGTTGTCATTTTGAAAGCCATCCGCCGACCTCCCCTCGCTGTCAGTCCGTACGGACGTACGTACGTACGTACGTACGTAGGTAGGTACGTAGAACCGGCGCACCAAGCAACCAACCAACCAACCGACCGACCAACTCGGCGACCCTCCCCAAGTTTAATTAGACGGAAGAGGAGCATACATCATGGTCGACTCCGTGTCCCGACCTTCCCCGGACGGCGGAGTTGGGCTTTCCAGAATTGCGGGCACCGACCTAGCACTTCCTCGTCCTTTCTCGCGTACACCTTCGCACGAGAGGACCGTGTTGTATAATACATCAGCAAAGTTCGCGAAACGTTCCGCTCTTTTCTCTCTGCCGTTTTCGACAAAGGGACCAGGTCGCGAACTCCGCGACGACTCGCGGAACGGATTCTTAAGTCGCGGAAGCTCGCGGGATACCGCGTTTCGTTTAATTCCATTGGATTCGCGCGCTCGGCAGGCTCGACGCGTCTACGTAAAAGTTTACGATTAATCCGTGAGAGATCGTCATTCGGGATAATGTCCGTTAGAAAACGGTTTTACATTATTCGCAAGGTAATCGTTTCCTGCGAGATTTCATTTTCCAGCACGAGTGTCCCGCTCAGCGGGTTCCCTTACTTTTCTGTATGCAAATTCAATGTGGCTTGCCATCGGCTTTTGAGTATTTCCAGTATTACCCGCACATGCTGGATTCCGCGCGATAAATATTAGCGATGAACGAACGTCAGCGTTACAAGCGTATTGGAGAATGCGGCAGAGCAGGGAGGCAAGATTGAAGATGGAGTCCATATACACATATATATACATACATATACATACATACATATATATATATATATATATATATATATATATAATCCATTTTAATTTACTCGGAAGATATACCCGTCTCCAGTTTGCCAATTGCCTGCGACTCCGCGCTTCGTCGTTCTTTTCGTTCTTTAATTTTCTACCGCCACTTTATCCCGCTGCTTTAGCGTCTCCGCTGTCACTCCCATTACCCTTTCGTTTTTTTAGCCGTAACTTCATCCTGATAGACCGTAGTCTTCCCGTGTCAATGGGAACGTTCCGCGAAATTGCGTTTGCTACTTTCCCAACACCGTCATCGAGCATCCGCCGTCCGCGAGAGACGCCTGCTTGCTTCTCCTAAACAGGATATATGCACATAAAGCCAAAGTGGTCGGCGGAAATTTATTCGAGAGAACGTCTGAGGACGTCTCAATACGTAAACGAATTCTTTTAACATCCGGTAATCGTGGGGATACAACAAAGGATCTGTTAGCGATGTCTCGATCGCTCCAACATCGCGGAGAAGGAGAGAACGAATTAAACCATTTCGAGCGTAGAAAAACTGCAAACTGCTTCCGTTTTTCGGAATCGCGAGTGCGATTCTCTTGGCGCGAGAGAAACGACTAGACCCTGCTGTTTCTGCATTATCGTGATGGGAGACTGCACGCGGAGTGCAGTCGTGGCAATCAATAAGCCATCTGAGCGATAGGTAAGGTCGGCGTGCTGCAAACAGCACAAACCAGCAATGCCATTACATGTATGTGTGGCGCAGAATCCTACAGACCGAAATGTCTTCCCATCGGGATCGATAATGAAACGGGCTTCATTTGCTGCTTCGCGCGCCGCGGCAATATATCTTGATACGATCTTTAATTCATCCATATCGCCATCAAGGTATGATGCAACGCGGAACGTTTGATACTTTACGGCGCGATAAAACCGGTAGGTAGCTCGTACTAGGATCTTATTCCCATCCGTTTGTCTAGTCGCGGAGGTAGCCGACTATAAATTACTTTTGTCGGGCGAAGCCGCGCGCACGCGCGCGCCATTAAGTACCGCAAAAGTCACGATCATCATCTCGCAGCGGCGTGTTCCGCTGCAAGTAGTAAAGCTCCCCGCGATCGCGCATCGATGATCGTGCGGGATGAGACGGGACGATGGCTGAGCGCCACTGGCGCCGTGCCGGTTTTCGCGAAACGGCCGCCGCAAAAGACGCGGAACTGCCTTCACCCCGGATATCTTAAACAATTTGCATAGACAATCATAGCGGCAGTTTTTTCGGCCGTAAAGGGGCTCTCTCTCCGGCACTCAACTTGACTACCGCACGACGGGTCGTGCGGCTGGCTGCGCCGCCCCCTCCGGTACTACCGGAGCGTTTTATGCCGCCATAACCGTAGCGCGGCATGGCCCACTTAGATCTGCTATCTCGGTCCCGCGCCGTGCTGCCGCTGCGTACCGGCTGACATCTATTGTCCCCTTGGCACCCCTGGACCGGCCATTATCCACCTGCTTCCGGTACCGCTTGCCCGTCCTTGACGTGTCGTGGGTCAAGGTCCACGAGCCCGGCTTGTCCGCCGCCGCGCGCGCTTTGCATCCGCTTCGTCTCGCGGCTGCCGCCACGCGAGAGCCTGACGGCCGTCACGCGGGCGGACAATTCTTTCGCGACGCGGAAACCGGCTCCCGAAAGCGACACGACACGCCCGTTGTCACCCTATCGGCTCCGAAGAACGTGGAGGAGACGTTTGCATACATCGACCGGCAGTTTTCCGCTCGAACAAATCCTCGAGCCTTCGTTTCTTCCTTGCACGGCAAGTCAATGCTCGACCCCGTACCCCCTAGTATCGTATCGCCCGTCTCTCTCTCTCTCTCTCTCTCTCTCTCTCTCTCTCTCTCTCTCTCTCTCTCTCTCTCTCTCTCTCTGCCTTTCTTCTGCGGAAGCGCCTTTTATTCCGTCTGCGTTGCCTGATCTTACGACGTGCCTACAAGAGGATTCTCAGGCTCGGCGATATCACCGCTACGGCGCGCACACGAGTCTCGCGTGTCCTTCGAATCGTCCTTCGTTATCGTTCGCGTCGACGGATTTATGCGTTAACCGGGAAAATCAACGGAGGAGAACAACGGGAGAAATGGGAGTTTAGTAAAGGCGACAGCCGAGTCGGAAATTTATATAGATAAAAACGCAGCGCGCTGGCGCTGCGCGTTGCGTGATTCGAGTACGTTTGTGCATGCGGACTGCGATCGATAGTGGGAAACTGAATGAGATTTTCTTTCGTAATCGGCAATACGTACGTATTTCGATCGCGTTTATCGTTGACGGTATTTTCAACGACTAGTCGAAGAGAGCATCACGCGCTTCACCAAACTTCTCTCGCTCTTTCTCTTCTAGCCGGTAGGAAACGTTGCAAAAGTGACGGGATAGGGTCAGGCCAGACGACATAATTTCCTCTCTCGGGACTCTCGAGCTGGACAACTCGCTCGGAGCGACGTATCTCGCTCCTCTCGCTCTCGTTCTTTGGTCTCCCGCTTTCCCCCCGCTTCTCCCCGTTTTTCCCCTACGTGAACCTACAACCTTCAACCTCCACTGCTCGGCCGCGGGGCACGGCAACCCCTTTCGCCTTTGCCAGTTCTGCTTTGCTTACTGACGCTGCCTCGCCTCGCATTTGAATATAATGCTTGGCCCTCGTCGAGCTCGCGCACCGCTAACCGCGGCGAACTGTAATTATGTTGATGCGCGGCCATTGTTGCGTCCGTTCCGGACGCGTCGAGCTGTACGCCGAAACTCCTTCTTTCCCTCTTCGGCGTGCTCTCTCGCCCACTCGCGTTGCTCGCTCGGGGAGAACGCGAAACCGCAACCGGATGCACCTCCGCTCCGCGGCGCGCCGCGTCTCACTGATGTCGCCAGCCAGGCGACTTGATGAAGTTCCGCGATGAGGTCTTGATGGCGCGAAGGAGATGCCGTGGGTGGTTGGAAAGCCGCCATGTTGTCGCGGTCGCGCGCGCGCTGTTGACGAGACGGGTTTCATCGTGTCCCCCCGGCGGCGGCGGGCTTTACGGGGAAAAATCGCAGTCTGCGAATTTCGCGAATATCGACAGGGAGGGAGGGGGGGAGGAGGAGGAGGAGGAGGAGGAGGAGGAGGAAGCAGCGGCGGAAAAAGGAAAAAGGGTCTTGAGAGCCGGGAAGATAATTGCAAAAACTGCGAGCGGCCAGGTCCGCCAGCATCGCCAGCAGCGGGGCGCCGTTTCTCGCGCGACGATCCCACGTCGAGCCGCGTACCCCCATCTCTAACGTAAGGGGGGTAGCGCGGAACTGGGATTAGACTGTCGCCCCGCGACAGCGTAAGCCCCTATTTTTGCGAAATTTATCGCCGTTAATCCCTCACCCTCCGCGCCACTCCATCCCGCCGGGCCCCATCGTCGTCCGTTGTTCTCGTCGTTGCTCTCCGCTTCCCTCCCTCCCTCCTCCTCCTCCTCCTCCTCCTCCTCCTCCTCCTCCTCCTCCTCCTCCTCTTCCGCTCTTGTCGATATGAAAAATAATAAAATAGCCCGTCTTTATACACCCGGCCGCGCCCGCCCCCTACCTCCCCCTCCCCCCCCGCGGTCGTCTCCCTCGGAAGCCCGGAGCGTAGCTACTCGCGTCGGCGAGTTAATCCTGCCTGGATTTAAAACATTCGTATCTTGAATATGCATTCGTAGGTTTAGACCGAGGGCGGCCGCTACGTGCAGATCCCGTCGTCGGCCGGACAGAGAAAGGGGAGAGAAAGTCACGTGCTCCCCCGCGCGCGCGCGCGCGCGTCTGACGTACGTGTGTACGCGACAGAACGGGCACGGCACTGAGCCCGGTATTAACTCGGCCACTCATTAGCCTTTCTGGTTCTACTTGTCGCTCGACGTAATCTCACGTCCGTCCCAGCCGGCCGTGTAGGCTTAACTTTGATGCAGCGACATCGCTAATTCCCGGTTGCCTTTTTGGCCGGGACTGGTCCGTACTGATTTCGCAGCCAGGCGCTATCAGTCATCCGGGCCATTTATTTCTCTCCTCGCGGATCGCACGGTCGTTTCTTCGAGTTAAAGATAACTTTATTGCGTATGGTCCCACGGCACGAGGCCCCGCGCACTTTTCCCGGGACTTTGCTAGGATGAATTCGTTACGAGGGCGCGGAGCGACGCGATGCTCTTGCGGTCTTGATTAATCTAATCATAAGTGTCAGGCACATGGCAGCGGATTATGCTTGCCCGCTTATTAACGATCTTCCGCGCCCTCGTACACGCGGTACACACAACGTGTACACACGCGATGCATCCGTGCAGAGAGAAAGAGAGAGAGAGAGAGAGAGAGAGAGGGGAGGGGGGGAGAAAGAGAGCGATTTTCTCGCGCTTCGGGCGTCGATCATCGACAGGGTAGCCTTGACGAAAACATGTACCTTTCGTTCGTACAAGCGCTTATTATTGCAAGCTATCGTGATACACGATCGATGTCGCGACACCCCATCATCATCACTCAACCACGTCCGGTAAGACCTTCTTTGGATAATCGCTTAACCGCCCGCAATTATCGCAACTTTGAAAGCGCTGGGGTCGGCGGACATCCCAGGAGGCATCGTAGCGGATTTATGGCGTGGCTCCACGTTGTGTTCTCCACGTGCACTCCGGGACGCGCCGGAGATCAAGGACAAAACGCCGTTTTCTCGCTCTCTTTCCCTCCCTCCGCCTCTCCAGCAGCTCAGGAGAGGCCGCGTGCTCGACGTTAATGATCGTTCCGCGAACATCAATCCCATTAAGGTGCGTTACTCGCGATTCCCGGTAGACCGCTAAATTCCTTCTCCAGGAGTCCAGCTGGCGCTTCCAGGGTACAAAGATGAGAAACGGGGGCGTACGCGAGGTACGCCGGATCTGACCGAATCGTCGGCGGGACCGAATCGTGTGTGCGTGTCGGTGTCCTCGCGCGTGCATTGGACGGAGACGATATCGGTGGCACTCCATTAAGGAGAGTGCCGAACATCTAACTAGCCGCGGCTTGAACGCGCCTCCAAAGATCTCATCACGCTTATGGGTCGAGGCTGCGTGCGTGGGTGGTCGTGGGTGCGTTTAGGCCGAGGTGCTATCGATACTTGACGCGTCTCGACTCTCCCCGTTTATCTCCCCTTCTCTTCATCTCACCCTCGGCCTCGTCGTGCCCTGCGTGCGACGCAATGGATGATCGTGTCGCTCGCACGCCACGACTCGGCTCAGACCGGGACGTCCGATTCGACGGATTATATTATTCGCGATACATTAAGCACTTTCGCGGCGGTCGCGGGAGGGGAACGGTGAGTCAGTGAGATTCATGGACGCGATCATCAAATCCAAGTTCTCGCCAAGTTCTCGCGATCGGAAGACCGCGACGCGACTGCAGCGGGCTGACACCTCGATACGATCGATCTGTTATACCGCGCCGGTCGATGGCTCGATTCGCAGGACGGCGCGAGATTCTCATCGCGACGAACGCGCGCGCGCGCTTTCTGCCTTTCGACCGCAGGAAATTGCTCGCTCGCTGAAGATAACTTGCGGTTATCTCGTCCGAGGAAGCCCCGTTTTGCGACGTTGCAAAGCTATTTCTCTCGTTGCGATGTTCGCAACGCGACTTCCATAGTCGCGAGCGAGCGAGCGAGCGACCATACCCTCAAAGTATTCTTCGTCCTTCCTTCAGGAAGGAAGAAATAATTAAAAAGACAAACGAAATGGCTCTCTCGTCGATCCAGCCGGGTCACTTGCCGGTGACTTTGTCAAACGATCGACCGCGCTCCTAATCTGCGCCCTCGTCTCATGCCTACTCAATGGATCGTTAATCTCGCGAGACGCGCCTGTGACATTAATTGCCCCGGCGCTAAACAAAATATCAGTTAGCGAATGTTCCCGATTGATAATAAAGGATACAATGAAAACAATGGAACTTGGAATAAATTACGTCCAGTATAGACCAGCGCCAGCGAATTATGCCGGAAGAGTAAACGATCACTCGACATGCACGCGCCATGAGTTTCTGTGACGTGTAATTAACGGAACATTAATTAACAATTATTATATACAATAGTGTATAATCCGAGCGCGTGTTTACGCGCTGACATCTAATTAACGGACTGGCTTTGATTTCGCGAGCTGCTCACGCTTTCGGCCTGCCTTCCGCACTATCCGTACATACATTTTACGTATGAAATAAATAATTTAATTTCCGTTTCTGATTAAAGTCCCCCGTTTTGCGCCCGTGTCCGAAGCGAAGACGGGCAATACCGGGAATACCCGGGAATACTTGATATAAACCGAAACGCAGTCCCGGTAGGTGATTTTGCGCGTCTTTGTCCTCTTCCCCTCGGCTCGGAACGCGGGGACCGACGCGGGGATGTCGGATAGCCGCGAAGCGAGTCGCGTCAGATTTTTGCGGCATCTTTGCCGGTGGACGACGACGACAACAACAACGGCAGTGGTGTCTTCGCAGCTCTCGTACCAGCGCGATTGGACGGTTAACGAACCGGCGAGGCGAACGAACCGCGGCGGCGATTCGCCACGCGCTTCTCTTCTCGCTTCCCGCGCATCCTCCTTTTATCGGATTGGGCGTCCAGAAGACGAACAGAAAGAAAGAGAGAGAGGCCAAGAGTCCGCTTCGCCGGCTTGAACGGGGCTTAGAGTGGATCCGGATTTCACGGTCTTCAGACGGTATCGTTCTCCGTTTTCTTCTTCTTCTTTTCTCCTTTCTTCATTCTTACACGGCGACTTTTGAGAGGCGACTCGTTTCGCGCTCGACGCTGCGTAAATGCCCGTCGCGGCATATCTCGCGCGAAAGAAACCGAAACGATTCCGAGGGGATCGGTCCGGGGTTCCCTGATTATCCGAGAATATCCTCGATAATGTTCTATATATTAAAAACCTCGCGTCGTGCCGTTCTTTGCACAAAGAAGTCCTGCTCGGAATCGCCTTATTACCAATGACCAAGCTGCGATTAAATTCCCCCCTCTCCTCCGCCGGTTTCCCCGTGAGAGTTCACCGGGCGAGCGAGGTGAGGGAAGCAACGTGGAGCAACGTGCAGCAACGTGGAATTCGTCGGAAAGAAACGTCTAATTCCCGCGCGAGCGGAGCAGCGTCGATCCGCTGAATTCTAGGCTAACGAACGAACCCTCCCGCCAAATTCAGAATACCAGTCTGCAAGGAGAGAGGGGAAGGGGGCGGCGGATCGATTTGGACGGAGGTTGAGACAGTGTATCCTCTCGACGGCACCTCGAAATGGGAACCGGGCGGTCTGCAGGACGCCTCAATTGCGGGAACCGAGCCGACCGGGTCTCTCTCTCTCTCTCTCTCTCTCTCTCTCTCTCTCTCTGTCTCTCGCTCGCTCGCTCGCTCGCGCGCGCGCGCGCGCGCGGGCGATCCCGCCATCCTTTAATTCAGGCTGACAGGTGAATTCCTCCCGCTCTGCGCTCCCCCTCTCGCCCCGCACAACGGTGCGCTATCCCTCGGGGTAAGATAGATCCGTTCCTGGGATTTCCTACGGGATCCTACGGATCTTATATCACGTACGGCCATCTCTATATAAGCAATTCCGCCCTTGGTCCTGCCTCGTCCGGATCGTCTCGAGCGCGACTGTTCGATCCTCTGGCAGTCCGGATACGCTGGCTGCAGACCATGCCCGGATGTTTACGGTGGTTACGCTCGCGGTTATTATTAACAGAGAATCCCTTTCGATTTCACGTCTGCCGGTGATCGGCGGGCGGCGGGCGGSGGGCGGSGGGGGAGGGGAAATATCGATAAACGGACAGTCGCGTTGCCGCGTCGCGCAACTCGACTCCGCCTCGACTCCGAGCGTAGCGGCATGCAGATTCCGATAATTATCCGCCGAGATTCCGGATATCGAGCGATAATAACTGTTAAGTAACGACGTCGTTAGGCCTTCGTATAACCGTCCGAACTCGTTTTCTCACACTCGGCGCTCGGGACCCGGGGCCGAATCCCCACGTTCCTTCTTTATGCGGCCGAGGCAGGAGAGATCGAAATCCGCGCGGACGCAGCTTCGGCCGCCGGGCATAATCGGAGATTCGCGGCGGTCGTTCCTGTCTCCGGGCGAGATCGGGGCGGATCAAGGCGAGAGAGAAAGAGAAGGAGAGAGATCGACCGGCGTGCCCGCATGCACGGTGCTTCGCGCCCGAGCGATATCGCCGACCGGAATACCGACGTCAAATTGCATTAATCGTAATATCGCGAGATATAGGCCCGCGCGCGACGTAGAGATTACATCGGCGAAAGATTCTGCAACGCGGTGCATGTTAATTGGACAAAAATCCGTCCGGTCCACGTTCCTGCATACGGCCGTACCGTTGCGGATCGCGCGGATCGCCGAGCGCGGAGAGAGAACACGACGAGATAAGGATCGGCTTTCGCTTCTTGTGAGCGTCACTGTAGGTAAGGTACGCGGCTATGTAACGCTAAAACGACGATCCTACAAAGTATACCTATGTCCTTTCCCCCTTCGTCCTCCTCGCTCCTCTCTTTCTACTTTCTACTCCCCTACGGCGCGCGTTTTTCCATCCCTTGCGTTCTTGCTGCGCGCACGTTGCACGGAGCGCTTCCTCGCGCGTGTGCGCGCGCTCGCCCGGTACCGTTGTGCATTTCCAGCGTCGATGCGTCTAGGAAGCGAGAGAGGGAGAGAAAAAATTGAGAGAGGAGCCCGGCTAGCGAAGAACCATTAGTCATGATTAGGCCGTTGACATTGACGCCACGGCTGGACGGCGAACTCGTGGCTCCAGGCAGATGGAGTCCTTTGATACACGCGAGCCAGACCGCGCGCGCGCGCGCGCGCGCGGCATGATCTCCGCTTCGCCTTATCTCTGTTATCTCGTAGGGGACCAGTCCGTAACCGCGTATGATTTAGCGCTGCTCGCGCGCGCGGAGAACGGCGAGCGGACCCGGCTGGGATAACGGTGGATCGAGCTCGTTGGGAAAATATTCTTAATCCCAGCTTTCCCGCAGTTCGGTAGCTGAAGAATGCTCCTAGGCACTCTCCCATAAATCCCGCTTCGCGCGTCAGGATTATCTTTGTTTTGGGATGCCTACTCGCGCCGCGCTCTCGTCTCTCACGCCTTGTGAAATTCAACGTATAGGATCTCATCGACTTTCCGACCTCCTCGTGCCGCGGTTCTCCGCTGTTTTCGAATACCGTTGACTCTCGATTCCGATGCCGCGGCACGATAGCTGCGAATCGATCGCGCCGCGTGCGAGAGAAAGCGCGTATGTAATCTGGTAATATCCCATATCGGAATGAGAGAAAGGATTTGCGTAGAGAAAGAAGCCGAGCGATCCTGCATCTTTCAGAGTCCGTATTCAGAGCTCGTCCGAGCGGATTGCGCTTCTACTTTTCATACTTTATCGATCGTACGTGCCTGTTCCTGGATTCGGAGATCCTCCAGGATCGAAGATCCAGCAATTAATAAATCCGTTAATGCAATTAATCCAACGAAACGCCTATGCGCGAGACGTCCCTCGATGCTTCAACGATGATACAGAAGAAGCAAAGCGGCGTTATTCAGCATCGCGCGCGTGCGTTTGACGGCGGCTTGCCGGCGCGTTACCTCGCCGCGAGCATCCGCGGCGATATCCACGATGACAGAGTTTTTTGTGGCCGCATATTGCTGCAGTCGGGACCCGCGAGGACTCGGCGAATCGCATTCCGCAGTCTTTCACGGGTGAGAACGGGCGGGCCGGCAGAAAGAGGGAGAGAATGCGTGACTGTAGAAAACATCCGTGGACCGTGCCGGCTCATCAACGCCTCCGACTTCAGCGTTGGAGCCCATTGGCGCCTTGGAACAATGCCATCTGCATTCCAATCCTGCGGGCGGCAGAGAGACGATCGCGGACCGCTGGCTGCTTTCTTGCTTCCCGACGCTGTTCGGTATGACGGACTGCCATTCCAGAAAGCATTCACCGATCTAAAACCGTACTTTGGCGTTAGCACTCGTTGATAGGAAACATAATGGCACACTGATAGCGCAGAATAGGATCTTAACGTCTCTCCGTCACGGATGTCAATGATTTGACGCGTCAAGTATCCGGTACAGTAGCCTCGTGATGTCTCGGAAGCTTGTCGGAAGTAATAGTGGTGATCTTACGACTAGAAGTTAGTAGCTCGAGTAAGAGGGAAACGCCAGGGGAGAAGGTACTTCGGGACCAGGTGGCAATTACTCTCGCCGTTGTTGCATTCTTCGGCATTCGTTTCCCGGAGCGCAGCGTTTGGCGAGTACTCGCGCTCACGTGCGCGAGAGATATAAGCCGGTCGTGGGTGAAAAAGTGAGAAAACGCGCCGCCGCCGCCGCCGCCGCCGCCTCTCGCGCCGGGAACGTTTAAAGCGGACTGCGTGATTTATCAGCGCGGCGCCAGCGACGCAACCGGTGAATTTCGCAGAGAGCGGGCGTAAATGAAGCGTCTAACGACAATCTCGCGGCTCAAGGAGGCTGCGGAAGGCGCGCGGGGCGAACGCGGAAAGGCGCGCGCTCGCGCTGCAGCTCTCTCGGCTTCCCGCCTCCTATTTCCATCGCGCCGGTTGTCGTACCCCTCGGCTCGCTTCTTCCAGCTCTCCGGGCGAATTAGAGCAGCCCGCAACAGGGTAAGAAATATCCGTAACAACGTGATCGAGGATCATGAAGCGAGCGAGAAGGTGAGAAAAAGGAGCGGACGAGCGACGAAACATCGAGGACACCTCCCGGTTGTCATTTTTCTTTAAACTGTAAAAAGCGCAGAATGAGCATCTCGCGTCGCGTCCTCTTCCCCTTCCCCTTAGACGCCAACGTGGCGGAAGAGGATGCATGATGGGAGAGAGGAAAAAAAAGGGCGCGAAGGAGACGCCGAGAATAAAAGCGATGAAACACAGTGGAGAGAAATTGAGCCGAGGCGAGAAAGCGAGAGCGGAGACGCGGGGACTCGCGTGAGCGAGGGTGGAGTCTTCCAGGGGAGAAGAGGTGAAACAAGGTAGAGAGAGAGAGAGAGAGAGAGAGAGAGAGAGAGAGAGAGAGAGAGAGAGAGAGCATCTCGACGGGGTGGTGGTGGGCGGATGAAGGAGTTGGGGAGGGCGAGAGGGGGCGGGAGGGCGCCCGTGGAGATTTATGACAGGCGTTAAGCAGTAATGAAATTGCTCGTTGCTCGTTCCTTTCGAGCGGAGGGGGAGGGTTGGGAAGGGGTGGTGCATGGGGTGGTGGGAACCGAGCGGGACTCGACGGGGGTTCGAGGCTGTAGGTACCGAGCGCGGCCGCTCTCGCTGGTGGAGGATTCCGCGGCGGGGCGCAGGATGGCTCGGTGCGCTATACGTCGACAGTCACGTGGCGCAATTATCTCCCGCCAGCTGTGTGGATCCGCGGCATCCTCTGAAGGACTTTTAATCGCGCGCCTCCGCCGCCCTTCTGGATTCTTGCCTCCCCCCTTGCCCCTCCCCCCGCCTCGCCCCTTATCGCCCGTGAGAGAGAGAGAGAGAGAGAGATACGGCGCGAGTTCTGCGCGCGAGGAGGACCTACGCGCGCGTTATCGGTCCCCGTGCGTGCCTTGCGCGCGTAAATTGCCAGGATATCGACACCGTTACTTTTTTTTTCGATTCGATGATAATTAATAGTCGGAGCGGGTCGAAGCAACCGCGGCTGGACACCAGTTTGGCAGGATACGCGCGTTGATTGCGCGCTGAGATTAAGGATTATACGCGGGGAGGATTCGATTCCCGCGCGGCGAGAGCGGGGCGAGACGAGGCGAGGAGAGAAGTATGTACGTTAGCGCATTTTTTATTTATATGTAAGCGATCCTCAGGCGCGAGGAGAGAAAGTAGGATGCAGGCACTCGGCTGGCTTGTTTGCCTTTTCACCGATTATCGAGCGTTCGGGTTACAGAGACGATCAGGGAGTGCCTTCGACGGGGAGGGGAGGGCAGGGAATTCGACACGGACAGGTCGATCGATCACTGTTCACGTACAATACACACGCACGTTGCGATCGAGCCGAAGCGAGTCAGCATAGACCACGCAGCCATCGACCGGCCACCTGTTTCGAACTTCCCGGCGCCTTTATCGCGCCCGAGCCGTTCGTCTCGTTCTTTCTTCGCGAGCGCGAGACATGAATTTCTGTTTAGACAACTGCGCTCCTTTATACGTCGCTGATCCGCTCAACGAACCTTTTTATGTTTTACCACGCTTCGCTCGCGCACGCTGCTGCGTGGGCGCGCTGTCGGAATTCAAAGGGAAGAAGAGAGCCAGCTCGGCTGGCCGCCCTTTGCGAGGGCACGCCGCGGAATGGGACCAAGATCCGGAGGGACGTATCAGGGTGGGCTTAAGGATCGCGTCTGCTGCGCGGACGAGGCTCAGGAATTTTGTTAGCTGGGGCTCGCGGAGCCCGTAGTCCGGATATCAAAAACTGTTATGAGGGCGAGAACGGTCGAAAAAAATTCGCCGAGGCAAACGAAATACATATCCGTATCCGACCACAAGCTTCCATTTCCGGTCCCCGTCAGACGCTGGCCCGTTATATTTCCGAGACATTTATCCTGGTTTATCCCGCGAGAAGAGAGAAAAAGCAGCCGAAGCAGCAGAACGAGGAAAAGGAAGAAAAGGGGAAGCCGAGGAATACCCTCTCTCTCTCTCTCTCTCTCTCTCTCTCTCTCTCTCTCTCTCTCTCTCTGTCTCTTTCTCGTACGAAGAGTTGATAGATCTTGTTCGCAGATATGGTGGAAAACTTCAAAGTGACCAGCTTCGTGCAAGCTCGGGAATTTTTATTCCGCGGACGCTTCCGACCATCGATCGTTGCTGTTCGAATACGCATCTTTGCGACCCGATATCGTTTCAGCATTTGTTAAAACAGAGGATCTGTTAAGACGGAGAAGGAGAATTATGCTGCTGCTTTGGAGCGTATCTTTGGCCGTCCTTTTCCTACTCTCCATGCTGAGTTTGATTGCGCTGAGCTTGGCTTGATATCTCACTCGAGCATCTCTCCGACGTCCCTCTTCTCCTCGACAAAATGTTGTTGGTTAAAGGTTGCGCGGTATGATTTTTTACGCTTGGCTCTTTTTGACCGCCGAATGGATTTATCGCGCAAACAAAGCGCGGTGGAAATTTTCATGGAGAGGCCGTCGTTATTTAATCTCGGCTGCCTTCCATTCCGGCTAAACTGATTTAAATATTACAGTTTCTTTAGACGTAGCGCGTAGCCGCCGTAGTATATCATTCGCGTACTATAGCGCGCTGACAGTTAGGATAGGATAGGTAGGAAATGGAGGAACCAGAGAGAATAGATACACGCGCGGATCGAAACGGAGGAGAGGAGCATGAGCAGCCGATGCACAACACTCGCGTCTGGCGGAGAGCGTGAGCCAGCCGTGGCAAACGGCCAATCAAATTCCATTTGGCCAAGTCGCCAGATGACGTCCGATAAATACACCGTCGTTCATGACGGCGATTCTCCTTTCCGGTGAGATTATCCTCGTTAACGTAATTGTTCGGCGATCGTCTTTACGACGGAGGGACCTTTGTGCTGCCATGGGTTTATAGGCCGAGTACATGAATGGCGGATGCTCGTCACGGCGTATCGCCGCACGATGTATTTAAGGCAATCGTTAACGCTTTAACGATACGCGAGCCGCGAGAGCAGATGAGATCTGAGAGAGACGCGTTCATGGAAAAAATCCCGAGCGCGGCCGGGACGCATGATCGTCGCGCTGATTAATAACGCTCAAATGCGTTAAATCACGCCGGAATAGCTAATACATCGGACCGATAGCGCATGGCATTATTCGCGCCGGTCCAGCGCGCTCAACGGAATAAATCAAAGCGGACGTAGGTAGTAGCTTGGCGGGATCTCGCGAGGCATCCGGAAAATTCGAGCGCGACGGTGCTCGGTTCTCGAATCGGTGCGCTGAGAGCTTTCGGTCTCGGAAATAAATTTCCGAACCGGCGCGGCTAGCAGCTCTGTCCTCTCTCTTTCTCTCTCTCTCTCTCTCTCTCTCTCTCTCTCTCTCTCCTCTCTCTCTCTCTGCCTATCTCCTCCTCTCTTTCTCGTCGCCGCGACAAGAGAAGTGGATGTTTTCGAGGGCGTCGCGCGGTGCATTGTTTGCCGTGAGAACCCGGCGCGGAGATGCGCAGAGAGATATTGCGAAGAGATAGAGGGAGAGAGAGAAAGACGGATAGAGCGGGCAGGAGGAAGAGACCAGAGAGGAAGAGAGAAAGAGAGMGAGAGAGAGAGAGAGAGAGAGAGAGAGAGAGAGAGAGAGAGAGAGAGAGAGAGAGAGAAAGAGGAGAGAACAGGCTCGAGAACAGAGAAGGGAGAGAGACCCCAGCTCTGGCATCGATCTAGTCGTCGGTTCGGCCGGGGGCGGAGCAGGGACACAGGTGCTTCTCCTCGTCTAAAGGCTTAGTGTCTGAACCAGCAGCCCCAGAGCCACCTCTGCGAATCAGCCTTGATAGCGCCGACCGGCTGTTCCATATAGCCGTGGACGAAACTCTCGTTTGAATTAGACGCGAGAGCGGTGCCGTCCCGGCAGGACACACCGCTATCTGTAAATGGAAATTCCCCGTCCACCGTAATACACGTTTCCGCATGGAGACGCTCGCGGATTTTTCATCCACCAAAACAGCTCCTTCCAGCGCCGCCCTTCGTTCCGAGAGCACCGTTCTCTTCTTTCTTCTTCTTTTCTTTTTTCTTTCTTTCTTTTTCTTTTTTGTACATGAATTTGCACGCGACGGTGTTTTTTATCCCTCTGTGGATTTATCGTTTCATATTTTCTCTCGTACTGCATACCGATGCGGATATCTGGAAACTCGCGTTCGTCGCGTCGGTTTTATTCCCGATGTCATTCGCTTAATTGCACAAGAATTGAAGAATTCCCAGAAACTGACGGCGGAACTGATCGCGGTCTTGCTGTGGTCTTTGCCGGGAAAACACGCCTCGGAGAGTCGATTTCTCTAGCAGCGGCATAAAAATCTCCCTCTTGAGAATCCATTCTAGCGACGATTATGAGACGTCCGAGAGATTTGTAGGGACGACGGGACAGAGCAGAGGCGTTTTAGGGGAGAAGGGTCAGCACCAGCATCGAAAACTTTGGTCTCGCGGATCAGTTTGGCGAATAAATTAAAATTCGAACAAAGTGACAGCATCGCGTATAATATAATGGGATACCACGGCGGCAGGAGAGAGAGAGAGCGCACACGAAGAAGCGAGCGGAAAGCCACGCTGGAGCGGCCGGTCCGAGCCGATTAATTATTTCGGTTTAAAGTCGAAGCTAACGACTGCCGCGTGCGGATGGATACGGTTCTCGGAATAGAAGAGACTTTGGTCCGCGATCCCCGATGCTGTTCTTGCGGATCGGATTCTCCGAACCCTCATCTCGTCATCCGACGTTGCGATCTCGTCTCCGATCGCTAAGGATGACCAGCCAGGTTCAAAAATCAAAGGTCCCTTTACGTTTCGGAGAGTCCACCGGAGGAAATCGTAGATCTCGGATCCGGCGCGTTGTAACGCGTATCTCTCCTTCACCTCTCGTCTCGTCAGGTATGCCCGATCCTCCTCTCCCTCCCTCCCTCTCTCCCTCCCTCCGCCAAAGCACGGGAAGAAGGCTCGGATTTATGGACGGCCGATCTGGTTTAGGATATCGCCGGCGTGTTCGTGTCAACGGATAATATCTCTCGTGCGTGTCCGGGCGATTTACAAGGAATTCTCGGGTTCGGCACCGTGCGTTGAACCGCTGCGCGCGCGCGCGCTCGCGCGCACGCGCGCTTTTTTGCCTCTCGCACTCTCCCGGCCGACGCGGTTTCCGGGTTGAACGGTGGCGACAGGTGTCGGACCGCGCCGCGAATCGCGGGAGATCGGCCGACGATTTATTTCACATTCGCGAACAATGTATCCGCGCCATTCGATCCCTCGTTACGTGCCCGCCGACTTTTCCGCTGGCTTTTCTGCCCGACTCCCCCCCGATCGAGCACGCCTCTGCACGAATATATCTTTTCTTCTTCGGTCCGACTCTCCGACTCTACGTCTTTCGCATATGTGTAACAAGAAAAGAAATATATATATATTTATACATACACAAGTGTGTGCACGTGTACACATGTACACATACATACGTTACACATGCTCGATGATATTATCCCTCGGAGGGGCACAAAAGTGGCGCGTTTTTACGATCAGATGGAAGCACGAAGCACGGGGCTCTGAGAAATGATGGAGTCGCCTCAGTCGCCTTCGCCTCTGTGCGGAGAAAATAAGGAATCGAAATAAAAGGAACGGAGAAGGAAGAGAGGAAAGAAAAAAACAAGAAGAAGACGTAGAAGGAGACGAGGAGGAGCACGAGAAAGAGAGGAGGTGGCGATGTTGGTGCCGGTGGTGGTATTCAGGACTAGGGAGACGAAGCGAGGAGGAGAGGACTCTCGGCTCGGAGATCATCTGCCGCTATAACAGGCTGCCAGCTGGCAAAAAAGTCAAATGCGAGGTTCCCTTCGCTATGCGATGCTATGTTGATGGCGTGTCGCTGCTTATTTTCAACTCGCTGCCTGCATACCTGGTTAGATCCGAGAGGGATCTCTGAAATGTTCTTGGCTCCGATCCGAAATCATATACTACTGCTCTTTGCCTAGTTGCGCCTTCTCTCTCTCTCTCTCTCTCTCTCTCTCTCTCTCTCTCTCTCTCCCTCTCTCTCTCTTGCATTCGCAGTTATGGCGCCAACGGCATCGCCAATCACAATTTTCATGCCTCCTGGAGGCTTCGGAAAGACGAGACAATATCTGCGTATGACAATGTCTGAGAATGAACGACGATGAGCTCAGCCAGGTCCGAGAAGGATCAACCTCAATCTTGGCGGGGGCGGGGGCAGGGGGGGGGGGGGGGCGCAATCTCGCGATCGTGTCCGACGTATAGTATTCATGCATTTTGAGCAAAGTAACGAGCACGCGGCATCATCTTTCATTTTATCGAGCATCGTTCCGGCCACTACATCATTGTTGAACGCCAGGCCGAGAGTGAAATCGCGCTTCCGTTGGGGAGTCTGGCGGTTTCCGGACAGTAAACACGATACCCCCGGTGCGCCGTATTATTTCGTCCCGCGAATAGACACAGAGTTCACTTGCGATGCGCGGGGGTTGGCTCGTGTCGGGCTCGTGACGCGTTTCGTGCGCCGGCTCGGATACCGGAAGGTACCGCGTAGGTGCCGCATGGGGGTGCGGGGAGAGTAGATGGCTCTTAGAATGCAAAAACGCTTTCTCCAGCGCTTTCGCGCTGAAATTCTAGGCTCCTTTGGCTTGTTGTACAATCTTATCGCGGCTCCGCTTGCGGCTTTCCACCCGCCTCACGTGTTCCCCCCTCGCTGGAGGTCTTAAAGCCCGCGAGGGGGACGGGACGGACGTAGAACGTGGAACTAGAGGACGGAGAACGCACGGCAGCCAGTCAGGCAAGCCCTGGCTTGATCCACGTTGTACCCGTGGCCGTAGACTGTGCCGGAAGGGGGGTCCGGGCACACCGGGGTTGGCAGGAGGTGGAGTACGCACCCCCTGGCTAGGTAGTAGAAGGGGTGTCGTGATAACGTCACGCTCTGACAGAGTGCCGCTGCTATCGCGCCGCCACACGCCGCCAGAGAAACAAAATGGAACCTCAGACCGACCAACCGACCGACCGACCGACCGACCGACCGACCGACCGATCCTTCCCCTTTTGCTCCATTCCGCTTCTCTTTCGACAAGTTCGAACCTCTTTGCTCACCTCGCGCTCTCTGGCCGATTCTCTCGCGATCTTAATGAAATACTCTCGACCGAGGAACCGTCGTGAGCATCGCCGAGCACGTGGAACGTGGTCGCGTAGAGGATTATAGGAACCATCAAAGCCATCGTGAAAGCCGCAGCGAGAGAGAGAGAGAGAGAGAGAGATAGAGAAAGGGGAAAAGGAGCGGCGGGCAGGCTGCGCGGGGAGAATCGAGTACCTACCTTTTCCAATCGTCCCGAGGCACTCGAGATTCGATTCGAGAGATTAATGATCGGACCAGAGGATCAGGACGATCCTCTCCCGAGCGCCCTCGGGCCACGAGACGGAACCCCGTTTCCCGTTCTTCCGATTCGGGGAACGGAGGACACAAGGAAAGGAGATCCCGTCTCGGCGAGCGAGCCGCAAAAGAGATTGGGAGTAGCGTTGATATATGAACGCGATCCAACGCCGGGTCTCCCGCAGAATATTAGTTTACCTCCGGGAGCAAATCGGATCGATCCGCGGCGTCGTCGATGACGCTCGACGACTCGAGACCGTCGCGTTAAAGGATCGAGGAGCGCGTCGTCATCGTATCGGCGCCACGCGCGTTTAATCCCCCTCCTCCCGCCTGATTTGGCGAAGAATGATATCTCGCGGCATGCACGCGCGATATTTCTCTCCTCTGAGCTAAAATGCCGCCGGTTTACGCCGCACGTCACGCAGCGAGGGATATCGAATTTCAAATCGCATCCGGAAGGACGCGACGACGGAGGCTTCGAGGTTTCGACGCGAGTGGATGCTCGCGTCTCCCAATGCCGGGGCTCGCTGCGTCGCGCTCGTTTGCGCGTGATATCGAGCAAATCGGGGAAATTGAAAGCCGGCGATTCCGCGATATCGTCGCGCCGCGGAGGTAGGGGTAGATAGCTACCTGTGTGTATTAACGGCGCGTTTGTCGCGCGATGGCAAAAGGTGCGCGCGAATGCGAACGCGGAAGAGAGGAGGTAGGGAGGGAGGGAGGGAGGGAGGGAGGGAGGGAGGGAGGCCGCGGGGATCGATATGACGTGTGCGTTGCGGGCTCCGGAGCACACGTCCTGCTCAAATGCACACAAGGTCGCGCGGGTGTCCGCACACGGAAATCCGGATCGGATCCGGTACACCGACGCGCGAATACGCCGGCTCCGGATTTTTGGCCGACCGTGTCGGCGCGAACGCGCCGCTCGCCCCTCCCCCGCTCGCGCGCGTATACATCAAGAGCCCGTAATAAATAGGAGCGGCCGATATTAATTCCGTTAATTGTAAAGCTCGCCACCGCGGGCTTAAAACCTTCGGGCTGGCCGTCCTGCGTCGACGAAGCTGCACGTACGCGTGACCACGCGCGTGCGCCCGTCGTAACGTACGTGTGCGCGCGAGACCAGCGTGTCGGTTAATGGTACGGAAGGGGTGGCGAAAATAAAGAGAGTGGTCGGGCGGAGGCTGTAATTAAAACAGGAATGTTAATTACTCTTTGCATTACCGAAAAGCCCGTTATTGCCGTTGTGGACGTGCCGCGCGCGGCGCGGATCCCGGGGACTGAAACTCCGCAGCTGCGGAGGAAATTTCGGGCGCTCCTCTTTCGTTTATTCCGCATCGCGCTCGTTAGGCCAGATTTCTTCCTGCTCGTGCCAGGGGCGATAATAGCAGGGGCGAGCATCTCGCGGCGGGGAGAGGAATCGCCGTTGCGTACGAAGCGCGTCGCCGCTGCGGAAGCCGTAAACAAATTCCGAGAACGGATTGTGTGCGCCGGTAACGCAATCGGAGATAATGAGACAAATTGATTCGGACGCTACGTGCGTGACGCTCCGTGCGCGTCCGCGTCCGTAATTCAGCGGCTCGTGATCGGGAAACAGGAAACGTCTTATTTGCGATAATAACCGGGCCCATCGCGCGAGCGCGCGCATCGTTAGTTGCTATTCGAGCAGGGCGATCGCGTACGCGATCTCCATGCCGCGCCGCTTCGGAGCGGAGCGCAGGAATTCCGAGGGCAGAAACAATTTCTCCGATGCCGGGAGGACGGTTCCTGGAACCGGTAGTAAACCCGCGGCTCTCGCAATCCGAAACGGGTCCCGCCGATGTAATTTATGCCGAAGACAGACATCATCCGTTCCTACGCTCGCGCTGAAATCACCCCGGCAGCGGGGACGCTCGCTCTCTTCTCATCGCCGTAGACGGACGGTACGCCGGGCCGAGGGCGCTGGAACACTTAGTTGTCGTTAAAAGGTTTCGCAGTTAAATACAAAGGAGCACAGATGAGACAAGGCGGTCCCGCTGGGTCAGGCACCGGCTGAGGTCGAGGGGTCGTAAATACGGGTCCGAGTTTCGAGAGAGCGAGATGATTTATAGAAACTTAAATCCCCGGGGCCACCGCCGCGTCTCTCTCCCTCCCTCCCCCTGCCCCCTCCCCCTATCACTCTCTCTCTCTCTCTCTCTCTCTCTCTCTCTCCTGTTCTCGAGCCGGCTGTCTCATCGGGCAGCTCTCTATTCTCCGACTCTATACACACGTGCGCGGCAAAACTACCGTCTATCTATCTCTCCTCCATCAGCGATGCGATATTACCGGTACGCGGGAAACGGCGGGGGCAGGAAGGGAGAGGGCCACCGAGAGGTGGTCCCCCCCCCCCCCCCCGTTCTCTCTCGGCGCATTCAGTCGCGTTTCTTCCGTGGCGGGGGCCCACGGAATATTTAATTACAGCCTTTACGGTCGAGCGAGAAGAAAATAACGCGGACCAGCGCCGAATGGCTCCGCTCGGGAACGCGCTGCTCTGTGTTTACCTCGTACTTCTAATTGCTTCGGTTGGGGCGAGTCTGCCATTACGGCAGGAACGGAGATCGCGTATCTCCCTGCAGGTCGGGCTCGCTCGTGTACGCCCGCCCGCGCGGGCGCGCGCGCGCATGTGTCTGCGGCCGGTACACGTAGTAGCCGTGGCCGAAACGAAACTCCCGAGCGATAATTATTGAGCCCTCCCCGCCGTTGCTGCTGGCGAGAGCGCGATTCCTCTTGCCGAGGCGAGGTTCCGGCGCGAGGAATCGCCTTCTTCGGGATACTCGGAAGACTCTCCGGCGGGAAAGCGCCCGGCCGCCGCCCGGTAATGGCTCCCCGATAAGTCTCCGAGTAATTGCCAGGCGGAAGAACTTTATGGGGAAAACAAGTCTGTTGGCGGATTACGTGAGCGCGAGTTATTTCTTCGCCGTGCTATTAACGGCGTTACCATTAATAACGCAAGCAGCTCGCACACGCGACAGTGCGATCGCCTTTTTTCTCTGTCGACCTAGCCGACAGAAGCGCCCGAGCTTCTGCGGTGTACTCTAGAGCTCTGAGCTAGTAGAGTGAGAGGGGGAGCTTTTCATGGCCGAGAGAACCATTCGTCTCCGCTTTCGACTCGTTATAACCCTGATTAACACGTCGTTTCGGCAGCGTAGCTCTGATACGAGCATCCTCTTCGACAATAAAATAATATTTCCACGTCCGGGGCCGATGCAGACCTCCCTTCAAGCGTGCGGACACCTCCGTAGGTCGCGGTAACGTAGGTCGCTGCTGCCGGCGTGTTGGTGAGGAAAAGGGCTACGGCCATGTTGGTGAGGTGGCCAATGGCGCGCGGAGCACCTGCCTCCCGTCTCTCGCACGTTTCGCCGGACGTGTGTTCGGGCCGGCGGGCCGTGTGGGCGGCGTGCGGCGTTTCTGCGGGGGAGGGGGGGGGGCCGGGGAAGGGCGGCTGTGCACGTGTGCGTGCGCGCTCTCGCGAGCGTGCGCCAGCGCGCGCGCGTACTCCTTCACTGGGGGAGATTGCGTTGCAGCGTTGCCGTGGTTAGCGCTAGCGCTAACCTCCTTCAGCCCGGACGCATTTACCGCGTGCGCGTTTCTTGCGCGGGGGAGGGAAAAAGGGGAGGGGGAGAAGAATTCGGTCCTCCGCTTCGAAATTTCCCCTTTGCTCTACTTTCACCGCGGCGGCGGGACCGGGAGGTGACGCGACAGCTAGGGGGTGGGGCGGGACAAGCGTCGCGATTGAAGATGGTCACAGAGGGACGCGCGCTCTTTTGACGCTTCCGCCGCGAGAAACTCAAGTGCAAGCGCGGCGCGCACCGGGCGCGATCCGATTAATTATAGAGGACTCGCGCGTGCGAGTATCGCGCCGTATGAGTGACGTCGATGTTTCAACTATCGCCGATTATCTAGCGTTATTAATTTCCGGCGCATCGGCTAATGCGGGCGTTCGTTCGCACCTGGTAGTTAGCGGCTACTCCTATACTTAACGGATCGCGTTAAAACTGCACGTGAGCCAGCCGCGCCACGCTCTCGTCCCTCTCTTTATTCAGAGATCCGCCGATTTCGTTCCGCCGATGATCTCGGCGATGAAGAAGCGATCGACCGTAATCAGGGTGATTGGAGGATGCGCGTGAGAGTATAGGTCGCGATGCCGCGGCGTGTAATCGCGATCAGCCGATCATCGGCCCTTCGATGCGCCGTCGATGTTGTTATCGCGATAATCGCGCGATCGCACGCCCGCGGGAATATCGTCTCTGCCCTCGCAGTGCTGACCTCGACGAAGGAGGGAAGGACACGCCGTAGAACGGGCTTGATCCTGACGACGATGAGGTCGTCCGACAATCCGCTGTTTCGACGACGCAGATATCGCTTCGTGCCGATCACGATCATTCATCGCGTCGTTCCACGATCGTCGCGATCGACATGAAGAAACGCGCCGGATTTGGCCGGCGCGATTAGACCTTCCGCGATGAAACAGCCATTCGCCCCGATGAATCGCTCGTCTTCGTGACCCACTGACGGTGGGTAGCGTAGCATAGAACGAGAGTATTGCGACCATTTCATTTCAGGGATGCTTGAAACGTCTCTGCTTTAAATCGAGAGTCCGATCCACTTATCGTCCGCGACGACAATCGACTGCAACGAAACTTGTTAGACACGACGGAGCGTCGCCGCTGCCTCTCGAGAATAATTCTACAGGCCGGCCCGGTAATTTCCCGTTCGCGCCAAACGCACTGCTGGCTCACCGATCGACGATTAATCGAAAGTCCGACTCGTAGGATGGAGATAATCCTCGCGTTCGTTGTCTCACCGCGTGCACCCCGCGAGCGCCCTGCGATTTCCGTGAAGCTCTTTTATCGTTTTATCCACTCTGCTCAGAAGAAGGGCCTTCATGACGTTGTACGCGGCCTCGGTAAATCCTTCTCGAAGAACGGGAGACGGACGCCCCGGGACGTGGGAGGGGGAGTGGACGAGCAGAGGGCGGGCGGCGGAGCAGAAGAAAGAAGATGCGCGAGGGAAGAGAGAAACAATAATAAAAAGAGCGAGTCGGGCGGCCGGCGAGGGCCAGCGCGGTACCAGTTAAAATCTTCATTGCGGTCGGCCATTCTTCTCTTGGAGGTCTCTCTTCATCCTCTCCGGCCCGACTTCTCCGTCCGGGTTTCCACCTGGTGTTTTCGCGCGCGCGTCTGTCTCTCTCCCCTCGCTCCCCGCCGTGCAATTCTTTCTCATCGCTCCTCTTCTCCGACCATCCTCGACTCGGCGGCGGCGGCGGCGGCGGCGGCGGTGGTGGTGGCCGACACGACCTAAGGGCAGTGATGCGTGCACGCGAAGGTCGGCACCTTCCAGTCCGGCATGTCGGCGCACTTAAGGACACAGTACCTCGTCGGCGAGCGAGATCCCGGCATGGCCGCGCCTCGCGTCGCCTCGGTCTCACGGATTTCCCACGGCCATGATGATTGCACGTTGGCGAAAATCGCGCGCACGGCCACCTTTCATCCCGATGCGCCTCCTCCTCTCATCCCCTACGGAGATCGGCGCATGCCCGCCAGTGGGGTTCCGCGAGATCTCGCGATGGCTCGATCCCGCCTGGATCGAAAGTGCGGGCTCTGCGTAACGCGAAAGGAGTCGCTCGTCGACTCCTCTCGAGCTACGATCGCATCGAAAATCGCATCGATAATCGCGTTAATGGATCGCGTCGATCCGTTAATGAGATTCCTCTTGCATTGTAGAGATTTGAGCCGTCAGGTCCCGCCTCGCTCGTGGCGAGAGTCAGTCCGGAAATCGACGAGTGCCTTCGCGCCTGCTCCGCAGCGATGATCAAACGAAGGGAAGTGATTTCGCGGGGTGGGAGGAGGGAATCGCGATGCGATTCTCGAGAGGGCATTGATCGAATTCGTAAATTTCGTCGCGGCCGGCACGAAGGCGGACCCGCGCCGTCCGGTGTCGCGCGGCGTGAAGGGGGAAGGAGGGGAATTAATTGCGTATCGTATCGGGAGCGAGAGCCCGGGGCGCGAAATTGGCGCGATAACTCGTCGCGAAATCGTCACGCTGGGAAATCTCCGCGTGTCGGGCCGAGCCAGCGGCCGGCACGCGGCTCGCAGAACACGACGGAGCCCCGGCGCGCTCGCTTGCGCGCGCGTTCGCGTCCACCATAATAATTCCCTCGTGATTTTTATTTGGTCCCGTTTCATTGCCCGGGATGGCCTATGGGCAGCCGGTACGGTCTGTTATTAGCGTCTGGTGCTCGGCGTTATTGCCGCGCGGCTATACGCGCAGCTCTTGTTCTCCCTTTCTCCCTTCCTTTTCCGCCGTTATTCGCTCCTTCTTGCGGCCCGACTCGCTCTCTCTCTTTCTTTCTCTCTTTCTTTCTCTCGTTCCCCATCAACCGGGGAATGGTGGTGCACGGGGCTACGAGAAGAAGAGGGATTGGCCGGGTGGGAATCCTTCTGCCAGGCTCGACGCCATGCTAGGGCCATGCGCGAACTCGCCGAAAACTCAACGCATTCAACCGGCGTTGCCGGCGAAGGATTTCTCCTTCGCTTTTTCCTTTTCTTTGCTCTTTCTCTTTCCATTTGTCCGATAGGCTCGCTGGATATCTTCGCGGGGAAGCGATGCCGCACATCGGCCGACTAGACCTCGCGATAGACCGGTAATTTCGCAACGACGCGTAATTTGTACGAGCAGCCCGATGCTCGAATCGATTTTAATTAACCGCGCGGCGTCCGATAATTGTTTCTCAACAATCATGAGAGCGCGGACGATCAGGGAGAAGCGGAGAGAACGCCGATGAGATCTCGGACGAGGCCGCGCGTCTCGGATGAGAATGGCATCGGGTCTTATCTTTATCGCTTCATCGATCGCGTTCCCGCGCGAATACCACGATGGCGTTTCAGGGGATGCCGCGGGGTGCCAAAAAGAAGCGCGCGTCGAGCGCAAGAAGCGCGCTAGTCGTTCGGTAGCACCGAAAGACCACGAAGGGACATCGGCTTTGTTTTACGGCGCAGTTAAATACGATTTAGGTTTTAATTAAACCTAGCCTAACCTAACTCGCGGGAGCGAGGGGGCGGGTCGCTCGATTCGAGCCTCGTACGAGACGGCGGCGGCGGCGGCGGCGATAAAATATATACCCGCGCTATGTATACAGCGCCGTTTCTCGCTTACCCTCGCCCCTCGCCCCCTCCTGCCCCATCCTCGGCGGGGATGTCGTTTTCGCCTTTCCTCTTTTCGTTCGATTAAAAAAATCAGCGCCGGTTGTGCCGGTAAACAGGCAGAATGCTCGTAAAAGACGGTTTACTGCCGGCGAGAGTCGGCCGGCCGCCCTGCGCGCGCGCTCCTATCGCCATCGTGTTCGCCTTAATGCGATCGTGCGCCGCGCCGCTCGACGTTCGCCGCCGTGGCGAACGCGTGATTGATGCCGAGGTATTGAACGATCATCGGCCATAATTCTCAGACGGTTCTCAGCGAACGGGATTGCGCCGGGGCCGCCGGCACCGCCGCGCGAGCGTATCAAGTTTCGAGCGTCCTACATTGCGCGCGCGACTCCACGTGCCGCACACCCTGCTAGCCGGCGAATCGCGCCATAATCGCGCCAGGATGTGAATTCCAGGACGGAACGTCTCTCGGGGTCTGTTGAGAGTTGAGCTCTCTCCGAGTTGAGCAACGTCAATTATCCGCGTTTCAAGGATGCCTCATGCCGAGCATCGCGAGAGAGACGCGGACAGAGACGGATCAGCGGATAACTTGCGTCCGCGGGATTTCAGACCGCCCATTTCCGCTGGAATCTGCCGGATTCGTTCGCGGGTCGACGACGGGGGGAGGTCGGGGAGAGGGTACGGGGGTACAGGCAGAAGTGGATCGGGATGGAAGCGCGAGGTGACCGCAGGCACAGAGAGGCCGGGGTTCGGCGTAATGCGCGCGTATGACGTGTGCGGATAATTGCAGTAGTTGCAGCCACGACCGTGCAGCAGCGAGCGGTGGCTGCGTACCGTTGGTTGGGGTTGCGGTGGCAAAGGGTGTCACCGGTCCGACCCTCCCGCCCGCTACCCAGCCGTCCTTCCCTTTTGCACCACTAATCAAATTCAAATGCATATACCTAGCAGCCAGCGCGCGCACTCCCGTGCCGTTGATGAAATTATGGTCGACTGCACTCTCCGCAGCGGCGCGCGCGTCAGCGACTCCGATCGGGAAAGATCAGATCGGTGCCGACCGCGCGGCGAGCGCTCACGGGCCGATCTAATGGAATCTCCAAGTAAGCTCTCGTCCGCCAAACGCCGTCCGGATCAAAGTCGCTCCAGAAAGAAGGAGCAGCCGGAGCGGTTATCTATGTCCACACTTGCGAAAGATTGAGAAGCGTTCGGACGGTTAACGCCGACCGATCTCATCGGAGGGTAGGGATTTAGCGCGGTCCGCCGAAAGTACTCTACTCGCGAAGCGCGACAGACAGACAGAGAGAGAGAGAGAGAGAGAGAGAGAGAGAGAGAGAGAGAGAGAGAGAGAGAATGAATGTACGAAAGTGTACCGAGACGAAGCGCATCGATCACGCGCTCATTGAAGGATCTTCCAGGGAGGCAAGGCAGAGATAGATATATCTGCAGGAGGAGGGTTAGCCTATCGTCCACGATATAGTCCAGAGTTCGGCGTAGCACTGCACGGTGCAGTGATGCACATAATGGGCGGGATGTGCACTTGCCGCGGGAGCCAATTATTCGATACGGCGGCCGCTGTAGATTCGCTGTACGTGCCGCCGCTATCTGCCGCACGCATCGCGCACAGGCCTCTGGCCAGGTTCTTCCTTTCCATCCCGATTTTGCTCCGCCGCGCGCGTTTCTGATTATTCCCCCTCGCCACCCCAGCGAGAAGACTCGGGCGAAAATCGCTTCGCGAAAGCGGCGGCAGGGGAGGGAGGGACGGGGGGGCGGGGACGCAGCTTCGGATGACGGAATCTTTTTGCGGTGGAGAAGCTCGTCGAGCGCGACGACGTTACGTTTGCGTAACGTGACGGCGAGGAATAATATCCGATCAGAATTTCAATTAGGGAAAATCGGGGCAGACGGCCACGGTATTCTCAGAGGGTGCGAATTCGGCTAAGTCGGCTAAGGAATCCGGATTGCGGCCCGATCGACGAAGAGAGAGAGAGAGCGAGCGAGAGAGAGAGAGAGAGAGAGCGCCATTACAATACCAAATGGCGGACGGCCATGAGCGAGTCCCCTTTCCACATCCGGTGGATGCGCCGCGACGACGTCTCGCCGCGGGGGTAACAATGGCAGTATCCTTCAATTGTATTGAAATCCCGGCGAGCAAATGCGCGGCCAAATTCGTCAATAAATCTACAAGTCAACCAGCTCGCAGCGGCGCGGATCCACGCGCGAAGCGCCGCTTTCAGCACGCGCTAAAACGCAGCCCCACGTTTCCCCCGCGCTTCCCCCGATTTCTCGATAAGCGCGCCGCTGCATCGGCCAATCTTTATCGCGACCAGTGAATCTGGAATACCGTTCCACGCGCTTCGTCGGGCACTACTCGCTAATCATTTTCTTCATTCGACTCGAGCAAAGTCCGACAGGCGCCCGTTTTATCATTACCGGCAAGAATGAAAAGTAATTTACGAGATCATCGAGGGCCTTTGCGAGATACGCCCGAGATACGCGAGCGGGCAACTTAGTTTTATGAGTCACGTTCGACTGCTTAACCGGCCCGATCTGTCCCCGATGAGATCCGTTCTTATCGTTTTACAAGCGCTTCGTGTTATCGCGGAGAAAGTAGCGGGGTGGGCCGGCGATAGTTGATCCGTTCTGCAGGACACCCACGGTATCCCGCGGGATAACCGCGGCCGATCGTTTCCTAAGAGCTGCTTATGCAACTTTGATGAGACTTTCCCGATTCCCGGCGCGGCCGCTCTTCACGTGTACTCGCGCGTGTGTACGCGCGATTCGGCGGCGTACTTGCGCGCGCCCATCTATCTTTGAGGTATTTCCAATCATTGTAAAACCCCGACGGACGCACACATCGGGTCGTAAACCGATCGGGAAAACGATATAGAGCCCGCTTGCCGTATTATATATACCGGGTGTCCGTGGCTGTACACATGCATAATGTAGGCCATAAGAGGGAGAGCGGCGGGCGTGCCGCCTGCGTGAGATCGTAATGGAGCCGATGTGTTATCTGGAAATGGTTTTAGAAGGGCGACACATCCCCCGGTGTACATAAAGTCGCCGGGCCAGCATCGCGAAGCAGAGCGCGCGCGCGGGCCGGAGGGGGGAAAGAAGCGCGGCGGGTGCTCTCGCGGTGCGCGCGCCCAGCCAAATCCTGGAATATAATCTCCTCTGTTGTATGTCTTTTGCCTGGAGGGTGAGGGGAGGGGGAGGGGGGGGAGGGGGAGCCCTTTCCTCAATCCCCGTGGCCAACAATCGCTCCTCACGGGCGCGTAAAACTCCTCGAGACGAGGCCGTGCGATCCCCGCGAAATTGGTTTTATACGGGACGGCGATGGAGATTGCCCGCGCATCGCCCGCGAGCAGTCACCGCTGTGCGTAAAATCGAGTATTACGCACGTGGATGTGGATAACCAAAGCATCAAAGCGAGGTGAGACGTTTCCGGGAAGCGTGCAACGTACGGATACATTTATCGATAGTCGCGCAGCATCCGGATCGCAGCATTTGACCGTTGCTGCGTTCGGTGAGAGTCTCTGAGATTTCCTGAGATTTTCTCTCCACTCGGATTCGATCTCGGATCTGCATACCTGCAGACGCGCGTGAGAGTCGTTATTCTTCAATTATGCCTCTCCTCGCGTTGCGCGATTGGAGGTCGCGATTTTTCTTTCGACGCGCGCATGCGCGCGCGATCTTGGCGCGCCTTTGATCGCGCATCGGCGCGTTCACATGTGTGGTCGCGAGACAGGTCTAATAAGTTCGATTACTCTCACTCGTTTCTTTTGCCGCGTAGCCTATTACCGCTAAATGATTAAGTCCCCATCATGAGATGATGCGCGCGACCAGTTTTTCTCCAGTCGCCGCCGGTCATATTTTTGCATGTAATCGCGACGATGTAATTCTCCGCGATGCTCTCTTGCTACTTGTGCCTTCTTGCAATTAAACGCGTAATTAAAAGTGTCCGCCCCTCCTCCCGCCCGTTCGCGGGAAGGTCCGAGCCCGCACACCGAGCGCCTGGCTTTTTGTCCCGAGCCGGCAAGCTTTTTCCGCTCCTTCGGATTGACGTATCTGCCGCGCGTTTTCGTGGCGGCGGCGGCGGCGGCGGCGGKGGCGGCACGTACTGACATTCGCTAAAACCGCATTTGTACAGTTCAGCGACGAACTTTCGACGCGACGCGAGAAGGAGAAAGGGGGCAGCCGGGGGCGAGCTGTCTCAGACGTGTTCGCGGAGAAACAATCGATGGCTTTTAAACAGGAAGCGCGCGCGTTTTCTATGGGGTCGACGTTATCGGTACGAAAACGCGCTCGCGCTCCGTAAAAGGACGACGTGTCTCATGTCCTCCGTTTCCTTCGTTTCTCGCTTCCTGCCCGTGAATAAGCCGGGGTTACACCCTCCGGCTGCCGCGAGACACCCTTCGTCAAAGCACAAAGCTCGCTGGCTCGTCGTCTCGCGATGCCGGAAAGCTCGCTGCTACTCTTTCGCCGTGTTTCTMCCTCCCTTTCCCTCTCTCTTTCCCTTCCTCTCTYGCTTCGCTTGCTATTCTCTCTCTCTCTCTCTCTCTCTCTCTCTCTCTCTCTCTCCCTCTGTCTCTCTCTCTCTCTCTTTCTCAGCTACACATGACGACACGGCTCCTCCGCATAGTGCGTTTTGATTTACGTCGGGTCAGCGCCACTCCTTCTTGCTCGCCTCGTTTCCTCGAGTGTACACTGTCTTCTATTTTGCTCAAAGAATGCGTCACGCGTATTTAACGAAACTTGCCGAGCGCTCGCGACTGTTTGGACTGTTGGATTTCAGGGAAGCCGGAATCCTTGTATCCTTGAAACGCGGATACCTTGTCGTGATTTCTTTTTTTCTCGGATAACACGATAACGAGCAGAGAACAATGGCAATTCCTCAAACGTGATAATCTCGATCTTTATGACAGCGCGCGGAGCGTGTAAATATCATGCGCGCGCCAATCCTCTGTATGCATTTAATAAATGAAATCTCGGGAATTATGGCGGGCGCCAGTCACGATGAGGAAGTTACCGCGGCCGTTTACCATTCATCATTAATATTCGAATACTTTGCGATTACATTTTACACGTAATCTATCGCATGACTCGCCGCATAATTCATAATAACAGCGCACGTCAAAAGTTCTTTTTATCTCGCGATGCTCGCGCGAGGTGTTCCGGAATTAATCATTCAACCTCGGCCGCGCGATAGATCGCGCGTCCCAATCGACGAGCGGCGCGAAAACCAGCCACGCTCGTATCGGAATTGCGAAACTATTTGCCCCATATCGGCGCGCGAGCATCGCAATTTATCTCGCCTTACATATACACATACACCATGCACCATCCAATCTCCCTCCCTCTGCCCCGACATTGTATCTCGCCGCTCTGCGAGAGGCCGCGTCGCTCCTCGAGCTACGCGAGATTGTGCCGGACGCGCATTCAGGAGAGAACGCGCGCTCTGTCCTCGCGAAATTAGCATACCGGTTTATTAATTACGGCGTGATTCTTCCCTCTTCTTCCGCGTGTCTCTGCCTCTTTCTCTTTGTATGCGCACGCCGCGAGTCAGCCGTCCATACGAGATTCATTCTCGATTCTCAGGACATCTCGCACCGCTGCTGCTGCTGCTGCTGCTGCTGCTGCGGGGAGGAGAGAGCCGCGCTTCTTTTTCCCCTCTCTTCTTGCGAACATAAATCTCTCTTCGCCCCTCGCGCGCTCGCGCGGCGGCTTTTTTCGGCGCGCCGACTATGCACGCGCGCGTGCACGCAGCTGGGTTGTTATCGAGCAAGAGTTTCGTCGCGCGTCATTATGCTTAACGAGAGGAAAGTAACAGGAAACGTATCCTCCTCGTTGCGCGCATTCGTCGCGCAGCGAACAACGCGGAGGCGCGGAATCGAGAGAGAGGGAGAGAGAGAGAGAGAAAGAGAAAGAGAGAGAAACAGAGCCGCGCGCGATTCCGAGTCGAGTTAAGTCAGCTTTTTGCGTCCATCATTGATATTTTTCTTCCAGCAATCCGTCGTCTCGACTTGTGCGACTCTCCGCGTCGTTGATTTCCCGCACGCGCGATTTCGATTTATTCGATATATCGCTTCGGGTCGTCGGGCGCGCGCGCAGATGTCGAGGCGCTCATCAATATTCAGCGTCGGGCAATTTTCGAATAATTTGTTTCCCTTTCTGTTCCAGGTAAGTACGCAGCGTCCAATTCCCGGCTGAACGGCCCCGCCGGGGGTGCGGATCGAATTTCGCATCGGGGACGTAAGTGTACGCAGACGAAAGCGCGCTTGTCGTCTCATTCGGAGAATACGGTGGATCGCCGATGCGAAAAGTAATCGGGACGCCCTTGCAAATCCCAGCCCGATCTCTCGCCGCTGCGTCGTTCTTCGACCTCGTCGTTCTTCTCTCCCTCGCTCCCTCTCTCTTCGTTCTTTCCATCCCGCCGTGAATTTCCCTATATCCGAATGCAATCTAGAACGCATTTTGCGGGCGTCCTGCAGGACGTATACATCTCCCGGCGTATTATGGAATAGAATGGAAGGAAAACGGGATGTAGAAACCGGGCGGAAAGAGTAGGCCTCGGAGGCCCATAACCCCATCAGGGCTCGTCCCAGGGGCGGCATAACCCGCCACCAAACCTCCCCCGTCCCTCGCTCGGCCACCGACTCGTAACATCTCCGATGGCGGTCGTGCGGTCTCGTCGGAAGAAGAGAACCTGGGTGTCTTCCTCCGCTTCTTCCTCTTCTACGGTCCCCTCCTGCCGCGCGGAAACTCACGACGCCCTCCGTTTGCTCGCGGGGATTGAAAAAAGAAAGGCCGCGGTTACCCACCGGAGACGAGCCGCAAGCCAGAGGGGAGCCGGAGGGGAGCCGGAAGTACTTTGGTGCTTTCCGAGCGATCCGCGAGAATTCGTGATCCGTCATTCGCCGCGCATCGCGAAGATTTGCGAGTCGACATCACGATTTCGATAACTCGCCGTCTTGTCGTCTGAAGACTCCTAAGGATTGTTTCGTTGCTGTTATTCCGCGCGTACGCGCGGATAAATCGAGATTGAGAAACGGTGGACTAGCGCTATCGGCAGGCTCCGGACGTCTCTTGAAATATTCATGGTTCAGCAAGTGAAACAAAAGACGGTCCACCGCCGCGAGATAAAGACACAGAGACCGCCGTTAAGTCAGCCACTCTTCTCTCTCTCTCTCTCTCTCTCTCTCTCTCTCTCTCTCTCTCTTCTCCTCTCGCGCGCGCGTGGCTTCTTACGACCTCCGCGGCTGCTCGGTAAAACGAAAGGCGTATGGATGGCCGCCTCGGGGCCGCCAAACCCTGATAATGGAGGCCGCTAATAAATTCACCCGTTAATATAAAATAATCGTTAAATGCACTTAGGACATACTTACGGTACCGCGGGAGAGCGCCATCCTATTTTATTGAAACCACTTCGCCCCGCTATCTTCGGCCATCCAGACGCGCTTCGCATCTCCGTGATGAAGAAAGAAGCACGTTGATCTCGGAGCGTTATCTTGCGGACGGCCGTGCGTTGCACGTGTATCCAGATTTCTCAATTTCGTGCGGAATTTATTTCGCAGATGCTTATCGGCTCCGAGGACGCAGGATACACGCGTGCGGCCGACAATGGAGATCTGTGCCGACAGATGAAAATTCAATAAGTCGAGAGAGAGAGAGAGAGAGAGAGAGAGAGAGAGAGAGAGAGAGAGAGAGAGAGAGAGAGAGAGAGARAGAGAGAACTGCTACGTCATTTGTTGATTTCTCGGTTAACGAGTAGTTACTCGACGTCACGCGGCAGAAACGCGCTCCGACATTTCCTGTAGGTATCGATTGACGTTATCCACGATACGTACGATACGTGGTGCCGTTACAGCGTTATCCTGACGCGACGTTCCGGCTTCGGTGCGATCCTACGGGACACTCTGGCAACCGGAAAATATGAATATCGCGACGGGGACAGGCGTCGCAAATAGGAGACGCGCGAGTTACGCGCAGTAGTCGCGGAAACTAAAATCCCGAAATGCCGTGCGATTGAGAAATCAGGATCGGTAATTTTTTATGCAAATTTTCACTTCGTACACAGGCCGCGATCGCAGGCGCGGTGACTCGAGACAAGAGCGAGTAAACGCGAGATGCAATTTAATTCCATCACGCTTCCATCACGGTTTTTCTACTTGAGGATGGTCGACGCGTCTTATTGTGCGCTATCGCGCGCGCGTACGGGGTATTGATTTCCAGCCGTTAATTTCCTGCCGTTAATTTCATGCCAAAGTCGCGTACTCGCGAGGTGATAGCGCTTCTCGCAGGATACGAGCGCGACGTTCGAAAGGAAGCGTCGCCCCTCCGTCAAAGTTAATCCTGTGTTTCGAATCGGTCGACGATGCCGCGAGTGCCGAGAGCGTAATTTAGGAATTCGTAACTTTACCCCTTTCACGTGTTTCCCGTCGTCCTCGTCGTCCTCGTCGTCGGGAAGCTCGGCGGGGTAAGTAATTTCCGGATGACGATGATATATACAGGATGACGCCGCCGCGAAAGTTTACGCGCGAACAAAGTCCGCGTAGAGGGAAAAACACGCGCCGCGTAATTATTATGTGGCGTAAATAAAACGAATGGCCGCGAGCGCCGTAATGGAGAAGCATTTTCCGCCTAAGCGCAGTTTTATTAAGTCGCCGGGGTCACGAACGAGACAGGCAAAATAAGATTATAAGTTGCTCGACGTATTATGATCGACGACAAAAAGCGCGCGTGCGCGCGCGCCCGTCCTGCTCGTCCTTTACGTGTTCATTCGCGCCCGTCACGGCCGCGGACCGTAAACAAGAAAAAAGAAAGAAATCCGCGTTTCCGCGATTACGCGTATCAAGACGTTCCCGCATTGTGCCGAGGTAATCAAACGGAACAAACGACGCGACGATTCGCGGGACCACAGAAGGGCGCTGAGAGAGATCGAGAGAGATGACGAGAGAAGGCACAATTATATGTACATGCAAGAGAGAGAGAGAGAGAGGATATTTCGATTCGCGCCTCATCGCCGTCTAAACGAAAGCCATATCTCTCTGCGGAAACACGAGCCCATGCATCTCTCGCCCTCGTCCTGTTCATCTTCCGCGATCTCCTGGAAGGGCCCCTCTAACGAACTCGATGTCCACTTAGGGGCCCTGAAAAGGATGCCCGTAACGAGCCGCGTATCCCCACCCCCGCGAAATTCGAACTCGGCCACTCACGGCCGCGGGCGCATTCGCCGACGACTCGGCGATGCGACTCGACGTGCACGCGCCCACGTGCGTCGACGACGCTGCTCTCGCGCGCGTCGCGCCGACCGCATCGCGCGACATATATTACCCCCGCGCCGGGGTGACTCAATATTTTAATAAAGCGAACGCGGCCACCATCCGTAACTAACCGACTAACCTGTGGCGGCAACGGTGGGGGGGGGAGCGAGAGAGAGACTTTCTCCGCTGGCACCGGCCGCGTCGTGATGTACGGGCAATCAGCCGCATTAATGCACACGCGTGCGTGTGCCGTACACTCCTGCAAACCATATTTATAACGCGATTATTATTCGTGGCGTGATATATCCCCGATGCGCGGGGTGCCGCGAGAGCGAGAGCGAGAGAGAGAGAGAGAGAGAGAGAGAGAGGGAGATTTCTGAAAAGTCTTCTCTCACCGGCCGATCGCGCCCGATGCATGATTATCGAAGCGCATTCGCGATTCGCCGCGAGACATTTCGCCGCGCCACGATCGCTGTGCGCTTGCTACCTCTTATGGCGGCCGGCGTTAAAAATGAAATATCCGTTGCATTGTTACTGCGCGCTGACGCAACAGCTCGCGGGGCATTTACGGGGCATTACAGAGCTTATTGGCTCTGCGGACCGCAGAGGCTGAGGAAAGAAAACTCCAACTCTGAAGGTTTATCGCGCGCGATCTCTCGGCGGTTCATTCAGCGGTTCGTTGCTTTGTCGTTCTCGCGTGATCCGATCCGCGGCGATCCTTCCTCGCGAGGCGACGGGGCGGGCTAATCGTCGCTCGAAATTATCTCCGACGGCACGCGGAAAGCAGTATCTCCGAGAAATTGCGCGCCGCGTCGCGTAATGAGCATCGTAATGGAATTCTATGCGGAAGCTAATCTCGTACATGATGTTAATTACGTTGCTCGGTCATTAACGGTCGGAGATACACTCATACGATGCTTGAAAGTATCCCGAGAGTCGCACGAAGGATAACGCTCGGCGAGAGAGAGAGAGAGAGAGAGGGAGGGAGAGAGAGACGGGGGAGGGGACCGATGCGATTATAATGGGACGCTGCGGCTGCTATCGTCAGAGATAACGCTAATCGGAGCGAATCGCGCCGTATCGCGCTCGCGGCGGTGCAACGCATCGGGCGGGGCGGGGGTGGCGATGACGATGAGTGAAAGCAGCATAATCCGCGATCCGGCGAGCTATTATTATTCATATATTCCGCGTGGCGCGTTTGTTCGTACAGAGCTACAGCGCGTGCCCGCGAGCCGCAACAGTCTGACAACATGCGTCCCCGTAAATGGTCATAGGTAACCATTTCGGTTCCTCGGCCGATATCTGCGCGCGCGTGACCTTCCACGTGTTGGGCCGGCGGGAGCGGGGCGCGGCGACGCGGTTAGGTTTCTGAAATTTAACGCGGCTCGCGAGCTGCGAGGAGCGAAGCAGCCTGGCATCGCGAAACCATTAGCAGACGCGGCGATGAGTTATGCTATCGTCGCTACCGCAACGGCTAATTCTGAGACGAAGCTGAAACAAGCTACGCGTAACTCTCCGAAATGGCTCCTAATAAAAAGCCCAAGTCCGAGGCGGAGGCATACCCGAAGCGGGATGTTAATGAATTATCGGCGATGGTCCCCTTAACTCATCCTGCTGGGAAGGATTCTTCCCGGTCGACTATTTCGATTAATCGCCCATACGTTCGAATCGTCACAGATTGCCGAGCGCGCGAACGTATCCACGTAAGCAATTATACTCGCTTTATCCCGCGGAGCACGTGTAATTACGTTATCCCCATCGCGGCGTCGTTCTGCGGGTAATTGCAAGTCGTCCTGCAATGTAGTCCGCGGTTGACGCGAGCGAGGACGGGCGGCCATTTCTTCCTGCCGATGCCGCCCCGTTCAGGCAGCACCACCTCGCGTCCTCGCGTTGCTGGAACGCGTTTTCAGCGCAGTCCCGCTGGCCTCCCGGCGAGGTCGAGCGTGTAGCGTGCACGGGGAGGCCGTGCCTGGCAATAATTGCTGTAGAGAGAGTGGCCCGAGCACGGACCGCTCGCACGACCTCTCGCTCCCTGCCCTCTCTGGTCCACCTCCGCCTGGCGTTCGCTCTCCTCCTCTCCTTCTCCCTCCCTTGCCCTTTTCGCGTTTGATTCTTGGCAACAAAGTTAGCAATTACGGTCAATCGATCGTGGATTCGATGGACGGTCGTCCGCGGGAAACTGTGTCCGACATGATACGCCTCGATCGTTCTTCTTCTTCTTCTTCTTCTTCTTCTTCTTCTTCTTGTTCTTCTTCTGCTTTATCAGAGACCCGTTATGCGGAATTACGCGTTCGCGTAACGTGAAGATGCCGCCGCCATCGTCGCCGCTGGCGGCGTGTGGGTGTCGATTCGTTTCGGTCACGAGACCGGGCAAATAAACGCGAGCCCCATTAACGAACACCTGCTTCCTACATAATTCTTTATCCAGGTGCGCGTCTATAAATTAAGCTGGATGCGGCAAGTGAGCGTCTCGGATCAGCATGGAGGCGTGTCTCTGCGGGCTTTCAGCTTCGGTGTGACTTATATACCGCGAATATACGTGCTCTATCCTCTGTCCTCCCTCCCTTTCAGATCGTCAATGAATTCCGAATGCAGGATAATCGTTACGTCAGGGCTCGTCCCTCTGGAAATCATTTATTCCGAAGAGACGGAGTCTGACGCTCCCGATCGATCTCGCGATGCCATACAGATCCCATCTTTAGATCAGGCTCCGACTTGACGTTTCTCGCTCATCGCCGAAAGAGCGATCGTGAATCCGCGAACTCCGCTTTGCGAGCCGCCAGCACCAGCCGCGAGATGCTAATCTGTCCTCGCGACACCTTCGCGGTTTCCGTGTCCAACAATGTTCTCACGCGCGCGAGCGTCTCTCGGGTCTCAAGGCCTCAAGTGTCTTGACTCTAATCTTCATGAAGCGAGACATCCGGGGCCTCGGTCGCAACGGTCATGCAGTTGCGAATGTATATGCGAATGTATGTACGTGCAAAATGCACGCGCGAGCGCGCGATGCCGTGCGGATCCTCGCCTGGGGTTGAGTCTTTGTTAGGGATACGCGTGCGTTTTACACCATTCCTCTGGCCTCGTAGGCAGATATAAATAATGGTAACGCGCTGATTCCGCCGCGGTTCTGTCCGTTCTGTTTACCGGCCATAATCGGCCATGTCGGTAAACCGCTTTGTCCTTTGCTGTTGTAGAAATTAATTTCTTGCTTCTTTTAAAAGAAAATCTGTGCAGCTAATGTTACGTTACACGTGCCGACCGCGCGAAGCGCCTAATAAAATCGAGATCGGTAGTTCCCTGCGAATAATCTTTTTTTATTGATCTTGCAGTTAGAGCGAGTTCTTCTCCGAGTCGGTTACTTCCTTTCTGGATTAGCCAGATCGCGGCGGCAGTGGCGGCGGCGGCGGCGGCGGCGGCGGCGATAACGTAATATCTCGTCGTCATATCTCTCGTAATGATCTCGCAATTTTTCATTGCATCCTCATTATCTCCGTTAGCTATTAATGTTTCAGTTACGACGTAGGTTGAATCATTCGCTCGCGCGCTGCGGCTCGCTCGCTTCGGGAACTTTTGGAATTTTTAATCCGGCTCATTCGTTACGTCGTTCCCCCCGCGGCTTTAATTAACCCGCTTTATATCGCTCGTTTCGAAATTACGTACGTGTTCATGCGTTATGCACCTGGTGGTCCTTGGAAATATCTCTATAATCGATTGTTTATTGCTGCGGCGCGGTAAACCACCAGCGAGAATTCGAAATGAATGGACCGCGCCCGGTGCTGATAACCATTTGTCAATAATCGGCGCAATAAAAATTTTACGTCCGCATTCGCGAGCGCGGACGCGTAATGCTCCATTCGCAAACCGCGGAGTGACGCCGGACGAGCGCTCGATCGCGAAGCGGACGCGAGGCGAGACTATTATCCGACAATGGCGCAAGATGCGCGGGACGATGGCTTGTTATCCGGTCGCGATGACTCCGACCGATGACGTTTCTACGTTGTCGCCCTCTTAGCTGGCCCGGCACGTCCCGCTCGTTTGCTTTTTGCCCCCTGAACGGTGTTCGCCTCGATTCTACTTTGTGGCGCGACCGAGTCCGCGGCCGACTGCTTTCCGCTTTTTTCCCCCTTGTCCTTTGTGAGATCCGGCACCGCGGATTCTCGCGGGCGCAATCGTCCCTTCCCTCGAACGTTTCGCTCAGTTTGTACATAATTTCTGCGCGCGTTCTGGGCTCGTTGGGCGGCGATCGCGAGCGCAAAGTCGCCAGCATGGCCGATGATAATTAAACCATTGCGCGCGCTCTCGGAGCCTGCCGCACTGTTAATTCGCGCAAAAGCACGCGTATTCCCGCGGTGCGGGATCCGTGAAAGAACTTGAAAACGCGATACCCCTCCGGCTCCTGCAAAAACGTGCAGGAACAATCTCAGGCTCGACGCGGCGAGGTCCGCAAGAGGACCGGATGAGTACATAAACAACACTCTCGAGTGGGCACGGCGGGACGCGCTAATGACCAGGATATTAAATAACGATAATGATGCCGTCAACCGGCCCCCTTTTTGCCCCCTGAATCGCCCACGATGACGACGATGATGCCCCGCGCGCGGGGAGGACGGCCCGAGCGCGCAGCGGCGCTCGATGGCGCCGAAGCGGCGAACCGCGCGCGCGCGCGCGCGCGCGTTGTTTTTGCGGCCAAGTCCCGCGAGCTTAATTGACCGCGGTGAGCAGCGGGCCCGCGAAATAATCGACTTCCTTTTGCGATGCAAAAGGCTGCTTCCTCGCCTTTTCGCCAATCCTTTGTTCCCCGCCGGACGAGAGCGCATTCGGCGCGACGATCGATCGCGATCGCCGCAGACGCGGCCTCGGAAAATCAACCCGGCGTGCGTAATCGCGATCTACCGCGACGGTCGAAACGAGGGCAATGACCCCGCAAGGCCAGGCGCGTTTATTCGTTGCTCCGGCGGTGTGTAATAACGCCGACAACGTGAGGAAACGGTGTCTCTTAACGGGTTTTAATCGGCCCGCGGTAATCCGATTCGAGAGCAGGCAGCGAAATTTCATTCGCGCGTTACTCGTTGAATTAACGCGCCGGGATTCAATTCCATCGCCGAAGCGATCGTGGTAGACGCGCACTCGCTCTCGCTCTCTTTTCCTTCCCGTTATCGCGATTGCGCTCGAGCACGACACTGCTAGCGAGATGATCGATCGAGCGAGAGCTCCGGCATCCTGCGGCGTTTTGGAGCAACCGGTAATTATTTGCGACGCGGCGCACCGTTCTATGAACATTGCCTCGCGGAATGATAATAATTGACTCGCGGGAGGACGATCCGAGTAATAACGATTGATTTTTCTACCCGACATACCTCTCCCGATGGGAGATTGCACACACGTGCACGTAATTAGACTGATGTAGATGTTGCCGCATCGTGCTGCTGTCCGTGCGACTAACACAGACACGCACGTGCACCGTTTCTAACGATAAGGTATATCAAGAAAGTGGAATTTGCCGGTAAGAGTATTTACGGAAGGCCCTTTTCTCAAAGCCAGCGCGACCCGTGTAACGACATCTGACATGAATTCTTGGTTTCTTGGTAGATTTTGGGCGCATCGAGATAAACGATCCCGCCTCCCGAAACGTCTGAATTTTCACGCGGCGATGCCGCGCGGATTACGCCTTCCCCCTTTCGACCGGCGCGCAATGTCACGATGCATTCGGCGAATCGGTAATCGGTAATCATTCGAAACTCGCTCGTCACGTTACGTGGAAAACCTGCCGGATTGACTAAAGTTAATTTATTCCGAGCCGCGGTAGGAAAAAAGAAAAGAGTATTCGATGCGCGTATTAACGGTGGAAAGGGCGTGGACGCGGCTCCGGCCGTAACAGCACGCCGCGAATAGGTTCCATCGGAGCGATCGACCGGGCGCGCGGGAATGCCGATAAACGCATTATTACCGCGATGAAAATCACCGGCGCAACGGGCTGTTCGTATCGTACGCCGATACGCCGGCGGTGCGATGCGGCCGGTGGGGCCGGTTCGTAAAATCCAATGAGCTGTCATTTTTATGCCGGGCGCGCGCGCGCGATGCGCGATGCGCACCGCCGGCGGAAACGTTTGACGTTGCAACGCGGTGAAATCGAGCGGAGCCGTCAAGCGCGTGAGTAAACACGCCGCGCGCGCGCGCGCGCGCGCGCTCACTCCTGCGATAGGAAATTTTGTAATTTCGTACCGCCATTATTGCCGTCGAGTCTCCGATTACCCTTGTTATCGGCATCTCTACTTTGCTTTAATCTACCAAAACGCCGGTAATTAACCGGAATTAACGTAACGTTATTAATTTATCATTTACGTACGCGCGCGTGCGCGCGCTTGCTTTCACGAGGGCGAGATCGCGATACGCGCGCGCATCACCGCGGGATCTCGATCTCGCGTTCTCTCGCGTATTCTCCTCCGCGTTCGGGTTTTTCATGACTCGGCGCGGGCGATAGTTTATGAAGATCTCGGGGCGCCGCCCGAAGCACTGACAATCACCTGTCCGGCCAGACTCGCGCGCGTTTGCATGCACCGGCCGCCGCTGCGCACGATGCACAGGTGCAACGCGCCGCGACTTACGCTCGGTCTGATGGATCAATCGTCCGGGTCCGGGCCCGAAAACGCGCACTACTTGATTTATCGCTTCGGGGGGCGCTTCGACTCCGGGCCGGAAGTCGGCATTTGTCACGGGCGAAGCGGACGTTCCATCCGCCGCGATATCGGCGATGGCAGATCGCCCCGATTAAATCGGTATCGCCCGCCGTTTCAAGTTCCTCGGAAACGTTCGGCGAGCGCAAAACGATGCCCGCCGATCGGAGATCGAGACATCTCGATTCGCGCGTTTCTCAATTCCGATCGGAATTGCTCGATTACGAATAGAGTTCGTTCGTCGACTTACGAGCTCTACGCGTCGATTGTAATCGCGCCCTTTCGCTCTTTCGACGTGCTAATCGCGAGCCGACGAATCGATGAGTCGACGTAGAAAAATACTCTCTCGTTGAGCGGCGAAAAAGTTTATTATCGATATTATGCCATAATGGGTACACGCGTTCCTCTTGTTGCCGGCTATCGCGCGTTTAGTGCTTTCATTCTGTTACGAAACGCGGAAAAGCGACGGCCGCGCTTTTTCCCTCCCCGCTCCCCCCTCCCGCCTCACCCGCGGTGTACGCGCGTGTCTTTTTCCCTTTTTCTCTTTTGTTCCTCTCTCTCTCTCTCTCTCTCTCTCTCTCTCTCTCTCTCTCTCTGTTTTTTTTATTTTCGTTTTCGTTTTTCCTTTTTCGTTCTTTTTCGTTTATTTGCGCGTTCGGGGATGCGCGCGCGCGCGCGCGCCCTTGTTTTTTTTCTTTTCCCGTCCCGCCCCGCCGCGCCCTGCCCTCCCCCGCTCGTCCCGAAAAAATTCCACGCTGCGCAAATATCGCGTCAGTCGCCAACTGCGTATCGCGGAAAAAAGTTCCTGCGCATTCGGAAATGGACGCCCGGCGAAATGCGCAGCGACGAAATACGTCGGACTTACCTGTGATGGCAAAATACCTCCGAATGTCCGAACGGACGTTGTGCGCGCGCGCGCTCGACGAGAAAGAGACAGAGAGAGAGAGAGAGAGAGAGAGAGAGAGAGAGAGA